>CAJNYU010003659.1:0-169966 GCA_905331475.1 Rotaria socialis
TTGATGTAAATAAAACAAAAGATAAATCAAGAAAGAAGTATGTTAGAGAAAATAAATGCTAGAAATTTCATATAACCCGCCATTCCTTCTTTGAATAGAGAATATTGTTGAAACATTATTTCCACTCTGCTAGATATTTATTATATTAAAAATAAAAATATTGTCTTGTATAACTAGTGTCTACTGGTCTAGACGAAAAAGGTAACATGATATTTTCTAAATTGATATTAGTTTGTTTAGTCTTGTTTTTATTGATTCATCCATAATCGATGGTAGTTTCTCTTTATCTTGTCAATTTTCAATATTAACATAGCCTTAATCAAGAACAACAATAATATGATATAATTTTCTTTTCTAACAAAAATTAGAATAATACTGTTAGTCTTTTTTTTTGATACTAGTTGTCTACAGGAAAGAAACATATCTAATAAAATAAACTTAAATTATTTTTATTAGTCAAAACATTTTGTTTTCATTTTTATATCAGTAATTCACTCTCTTAATATCGTTACAGTTGAATCTTCGTATACTTTTAAACGATTTGTCAATAAAGTGGCATTTTCTAATAATATTTAAAACTGTATATTAACAAGTTTCTAGTCACGTTTTTATTTATTTGGTAAACACGAACGTTTTCGATCACGTTACACTTATTCATATACAATTATATAATATTGTAAAAGATGTTATAAAAATTACAAATGAAATCAATTTCTTGGCAGATATAAAATCAATAACTATCGATCACAAACACGATTAAATGATGATTGTGATTATTTTCTATTTCAATCACTCCACGGACATAGTGTTGAAAAGAAACCTGCATTAATAAATTTTTTAGTACAATTTCGTTGCTAAATACGTAATATCTATAGATTTAATTCTATTTTTGTAGATTAAATTATCTAATAAAGAATATCAGATAACAATAATATGTAATCGAAAAATAAAATGAAGAGAATATTATTCATCGTTGATATCAATCACCTTCATCGTCATTATCATCATTTTCATATGATTCGTCATCGTCGTTTGTTGCATCATTATCTCCTATTTGATGAATCAATGATGAACTGCTCCAAAAATTTGTAAATGTATCGAGGAAACCTATTCCAGAATTTGTTGAACCAGAGTTTTTTCCATTTTTTTTTCCATTGGTTTGTCGAACTTTTTGCAAGTCGCATGGTGTAAAAATTAATACTATGAGAGCAACTGATAGAAGTATCGTGAGCAATGCTAAGATAAAAACACAAATATTAGCTCCGCGACGAGTCCAGCAGTTGTCTCTTTTATAAGCGGAACCATATTTTGATGAGCCACTTGCTATTATACTTGTATCACTCATGCTGGAAATTTGAATTAATAAATAAGTTTAATAGAACGAAAGAATCAATTGTTAAATTTCAAACACAACAGAACGAATAGTAAATTTGATCATGCCGCCAATTTTTCTGTGTAAAATAATTGGATAAATATTTGTTAAGTCAACTTAGCATCGAACAAAAGTTTGACAACAGTCATATTTAATTTTCATATAAATAAAATTTTTATTTATTTTCTATATATTTGCAAGTATTTTCATCTGAGATATCATGTTCATAAATCAATAAACAAGTATAATCTTCTCAAATTGGTATCGTTTGTTGAACAATTTTATACGTATCATGAGATCATACGGAATGAAATAGTAAAATACAGGATGTATTGTATGCGATACTATTTTTCTACTGTTTGTGTAACTGCAATCTGTAATGGACAAGTTACTTTTGTTCTAGACAATCGTGAGAATAACGAATGTCTCTAAATAATAACAAATTTATGTTACTCTTTATAGAAGCTATCATTTTTATTTACAATAAGCACATCACAAACTAATGAGCGAGTTACATATTTTTATATATTTTATATTATCTAGAGAACTTATGTTCTATCTAATCATGTTTGCTAGCCGAGCCACGCAATTGCCGATTTGAGGCCGCTTTTCGTTTCTTGAATACGACTCCTTCGCTTGTTTTTGATGATAAACTTGATGATATTCCAGGTATTTCCCGTTCTTTAAATGTCAATTTGACGTGAGACTCATCTTTTATTTCTGATATTACCGGTGCAGGTTGATTTTCAGGTAGATGCCAATTATCTGCTGGTAAATCAAGTTGATCACTCAATGTTTTCCTGGCAATGAAAAGAAATTTGAAAGAGAAGAAATAGCAATCAATGAAAAACTAACCGTTTTGATGAATCTACTTTGACAACAGGCTTCCAATCACCATATGGATGTTTATACTTGTTTTTACCTTTAAAAAAAGCATCTACTTCAGGTGGTAATGCTGGTTCTTCTAAAGCTGCCGTTTCTTGTTTATCTTCTTTCTTTTCTTGTTTTTCTTCTTCTTCTTCTGGTTTACTGGACATATTCAAGTAAAAACTTATTTAATCTAAAATAAACCAATAGTAAATCGGCACCTAAGCAGGTAAATTAAAAATTTTTCTTATTGTTTTATTCATTAGCAAAGCAAACTGTTCATGAGCTGTCGCATCAAAATGTATTCCATCCACTGGACTAATTTGAACAGAAGGTGCTGCATCAACAAAATAAACATTTTTATCATATTTATTAACGAGAGTTTTTAATTCGTCAGCTAAATCTTGCATTCGTTCTTTTGCACCTTCAAACATATCTGATGGATTCTCGCCACTTGTCTCAACTGGTATTGGTGTACTAACAATCAGTATTGCTGGCGATTCTTGCATATTAGGACCATATGTCGTTGAACGAACAATGTCAATAAGTTCTTTATTGCCTTCAGCAATTTGTTGACTTGTTCGATTATTAAATTGCTTTTTTAAATCATTTAATCCAAGCATAATAATTACTAAATCCAGTGGTGCGTGAGTATAAAGAATGACTGAAAGAAATTCAGTGCCACGAAAACCATTTGGTTTATCATCGTAATCTAGATTCGTTGTTCGACAACTAAGGCCTTCTTCAATAACATGAAAATATGCTGGATCAAGCAATTGTTGTAAACGACCTGTCCAACGTGTATTTCTATCATAACGTTCACGAATACCAAATGAACCTGGTACGAATCCCCATGTATTCGAATCTCCGTAACATAAAATTGATCTCATTTCTGTTCGTTCTACAACAGAATGTATGTCTATGAATACGAAGTTTTATTTTTTCAAAAGGTTTTATTATTTCAAATTAAAAAATAAACAATACGAAAATCTACTGTCCTAAATAATTTGTCCGTCTCGTTCATTTCGACTAAGTTTGTTTTGCATGTTGTTGTTTTCTAATATAACTTTGTAGATAAAAATTAGCAAACAGCATAAGAATAGTTATTCCATAAATTAAAAATGATATATCAAATATTTTTGGAAAATTGCATGGTTGTCGTAAATTAACTATGGAATGAATGATAACCGCAACAAATTGAAGCTATTCAAGAGAAACTAAATATAATTAAAGATTCTTTCAGTATTATGTTACACACCATTTGAGCTTGAGTTATGTAGCGTTTCCACCAAAGATATTTTTTTATTTTAGGCCCACAAGCACTTAATCCATAATAACCATACATAATAACATGAATGAAAGAATTGATGATAATAACGAAGAGCGCTAACAATGAAATCAAAAATAAAATAATATTAATAATATACACTTGTACTCGAAAAAAATCACCCCAAATTACTTTTTGACATTTTCTGATAGTTAATTGACAACTTGCATGATATAGACTTCATATTAGCTAAGCATTTTTTACTTTTTGTTTCACGCAGTTTTTGCTGCTGTGAATTTTTTCTTTCTTTCAATATTTTATAGTTGAATTCGATAGAATATTTTGAGAATAACGAATAATTTGTTCATTTAGTGACAAAACAGTAATGCGTATGCCTAGTACCAAGTCTGTATCATGCCGGAACTATCAATTAAGCCAGAGGCAGCATATAGAAAACTTAATGCACACTGCTATCATTGATTTAATCTGGCATATTATTTTTGTGAAGTTCTCTTTATGTTAGGATCCTGCGGGAACGACTATTTTGGATTCTCGTTTCCCGTTCCCGTGAAAAAAAATTTGTTTCCGTTCCCAGAAAATTTTAAAAATTCTCACTCCCGAAAGCTTTTCACAGCTTCTATTATTATATCATTTTTCGCATTCAATTTTTTTTTAGTGGCTGCTATAGGAATGCCAATTGACAGCTTATTTAATTCAAATTCAAATTTTTCTCATATATATTAAATTTAAATTAAATTTTTGCATTGAAACTTATTATCGCTATGAGGAAAATACGTGACTTTAACAGTAGTAAATACTGAACAAAACGAGAACCTAATGTTTTAGGTTAATATTTGTTTATAACTGGCAAAATTTCTCTGCAGATTATGCAGGATCAGTCATCTTTCTTCTTCAAAATACCGGGAT
Source organism: Rotaria socialis (assembly GCA_905331475.1). Taxonomy (NCBI): domain Eukaryota; kingdom Metazoa; phylum Rotifera; class Eurotatoria; order Philodinida; family Philodinidae; genus Rotaria; species Rotaria socialis. The sequence goes on from CAJNYU010003659.1 coordinate 4,434, forward strand.
ACTCATAAAAATATATTTATTAGCACAATTAGGAAAATAATGACTAGCTTGAACTTTAGAAAACAAGAAACATTAAAATTTGACCCAAAATAATAACAATGAAATAAAAAACCGTGTATATCTGCTAATTTTAAACATTTAACCAATCTGAAGTTCAAACAGTTAAATTTAAATTTATTCAAATTTCAAATTTTAATTTTGACAATTTATTTGTCGATTAAATAAATTTCCTTACATTTAAATTCGACACCCCTAGGCTGATAGCAGCTCATCGCGAGATCTCGGTTTTCACATATAACATATTACACATCACATCAAACGTATGGATGAGAGAAATTTCGCATTGACCATTTCTCTAACAATTGATACTATTCACGTTTACTATTAAAAGCTTTCATACTCACCGATGATCTAGCAATTAACAACAAGAGCAAGTAGCTGCACATCCTAAACACGGATGAAAAAAAAACCTCGAAATGAGACGATGATGATATTGCAGTATTACAATACAGTCTTGATGATCGTACTTTCGATGATGATAAAGAAAATGATGGATGTAATGATGAATGATGTGATGAACAACAAATTAATTCATGCAATTTTTTAATAGATATTTGCTATTTTTTTTTGTTAATTATATGAAATAAGAAACTGTTACATCAATACATTTTAGTAAAAAAGATAGGACGAACAGATTTTCGGGAACGGCAAATTTTCTATATAGTCCCCGTTCCCATTCTCTTTTCCCGAAATCTCCACGGGAATTCCCATTCCCGATTCCCATGGGAAGCAGGACGGGAAAATCGATCTCGCAGAAACCTAGATTAGAATAGCTTCATTTAAGTGATATTTGTTTTTGCAGCTAATTTATTTCAAACGCATGATAAAACATGCATTTTTTAGATAAAAGATGAGCTATTAAATGTTCTATTTGAATCAGAAGACTTATATTTTATAGTTACTTCCGAAATTCTAATAGATTGTCAACGCTAAAGATATGCATCATCGTATTATTTTGTGCAAAGAAACAAAGATAACAGTTAACTATTACTGAACTTGTTTTTTTCTGTTCCTAATTCTAATTCACTGATTCTGACTATTATATTCGAAATTAATTAAAGATATAATAACCAGAAGAAACTCTAATATTACTATGCAGCTATATCTCAAATCGAAGTAAAAATTAATATCGTTGTCGATTGATTTAGATGCATCACTCTGAAATATAATGCTCTGATTTTTCCTTATGGCAAATAACAAAACGAATGACTGATGTTGTGTTAATATTCAATGGAAATTTCAAAAATGGTTATCAAGATTTAATCGTGTGATCTTAGTAGAACATCCGATGACATGTCTATTGAAAAAAAGATGAATGTTTCATTGTGCTACTATCGGAAATGACTTATAAAATGAAGAATCTTGCAAAAATTCAGTTGTATATATTATTCAATACTGTTAATATTAGTTTTTCCTGTTAATAAAACATTTGAAACGAATATTATTGCTTGAGTATATCAATCACAAGTAGCACCCTTTTATCCTGTGAATTTTAATATCGAACTCAAAGATTTACATGTCGTCAAACTTCAATATATTAATTTTACACTATGCTTAGATTTTTTCTCAAATGTTTATATTCAATCATATTTTCTGATACGTTCTTTTGAAAACAAAAAGACAAAAGCTTACATTGGCCACCTCCGACATATTTAGAACCACTCCATCCACAAAATGTCATTGTTATATGATGATAAACATGTAAAAATGTGATTTGCTTATCTTTTTTTCGCAATACAAACAGAATCTAATTGCAAAAAGTATTTTATTTTTGCTGATGAAAAGATTTTACTCACTGTATCGGTAAGATCAACTAATTTCATAATATAGAACCACCAACATGCTTTACATGCCTAAATAAAATTAAACAAAATATAATTGCAAATAATTGTTGGAAATGTTCTGTGAAAAAATTCTAATTAAATTATTGATTCTTACCATTTTAACTACACGACAAGATTCATGCACTACAAGTCTGACAACAGAGAGACGATAAGATAACTTCAAGTGCTAACTTTTACTTTATAAAATTATGGTGAGTACGTAGATTTTAACTAGTATACAAGTGAAGCCATTATTCATAATCTACTTTTAGAAAATGTGGCAATTTTATTTTTTCCATAAATTCAGTGGTTTGTAATTTTTATTCTTCAATATCTGATACAATAGTTTTTCTTGTACTGAATTCATAGTTATAAGCAATCCTAGAGAAAAGATAATGAAAATTTGATTTACAAAAAAACACTTGATACTAATTATGTCTATTGACAATTAATGTAAGATTAATCAGAAAAAGAAAATTTTTATTATTAACTTACTTTCATAGCAGTTTCACTCTTAGAAAAGTCAATTGGTTGACAAGTGAAACTATATCTTTCTTTGATCCAAACATATGTGGCCTATACATAAAAAATATCATTTTTTACCGAAATTCATATTCTATTGGTCGTACTTCATATGTTATATAAGTACATAGAATAACTTGCACAATGTTGTAAACAAGCATAAAATCACGCAACTCGAAAGCTTTTTTATTTTTCATCCATTTTTTTCCAAAAATAATGAAAAATATATAAGCAACAATAATAAGAAATGTTGGAATAACACTTTGCATTAAAGGCCAATTTTTGACACGTACGTCTAAAAAGTGGAAAAATTTACATTAATTAGAACGAAGTTCTAGAAACGAAAACCAAAAACTTACCTCCATTTTGTGGAAGTGTGACAAACAAATCCATTTTCAAAATTTCTTTTAAACGTGACATCCTGATTTTAATCTACAACAAAATGAAGAAGATTTTTCACTGATGTCAGACTTTATAAATGCCTGAATTTAATCTATGTACTCACACGATACAATTTGAATATGCCAAGTAACTGTTACATAATGCATGCTTATATAGATCACGACATTGCACGTAAAAAAGGTAATAGTAACGACACTTCTATTGAAAGAAAAGAAATGTGTACACAGAATAAAGCTATAGATACTCCATTCTATAGATGTCACATGTGTCAGATATATATTTATTTTAACAAATATTAGTCAGCTTTCATGGTTCCCTACAAAATAAATTTTAAAAGACAAAAATCAGATATGAACTTGCACAGGAATTTGCTTATCGAAGTGTTAAATAACCTGTACAAAAGATGTATATTAATTTTATTATGTTATAAACATTCATCATGTTGAAATCGAGGAAGTTTTATGGGAAAATCAGGATAAATCTCATATCAATACACATAAGTACTCAAATCGATTATATATATATATGAAGGATATAAAATTAAGGATATATAACAGTGGAGCTTTTCATATGCAACTTGAGAGTGAAGATGTTACTTCTTAGCTCTTTTCAGCCTACATCCTTGGTAGTGTTCATAATTCAGAAGTTTTGCTAGACGTTTTAGATAAAGGCAAAACAATTTTTATTAATGAAAAGAGAATTATTAACAAAAAGAAACAGAAGCTAAGCAGTCGATGAATTAATACGCGACATTTCATATGAAATATTTTAATATTTCTTTCCCGTACGAGAATTTTCAGCATCAAATTTCAACGAATGTACACTGGAAAAGCTGTCGTAAGCAGCTAAGATAACACATTTTAAATAACGAACGTCGATTGAACGATCTAAGGTGAAGTCAGTTACTTGTAGATTATTCTCATTATTGGATAAAGCTGAAAAGAAAAATAAAGTTAATATCTTTACTGCAATTAAACACCATAGAACTCGTACTTTTCTCAAGAATAGTCTCAAAATTCTTTGGTTCTTGATTGCTAGTTGTGAACATAACAAATCGTTTGACTACAAATATGATAAATGATTAAACAGTAAATTAGAATAGAAAGAAAAACTTCATGTATCACTTACCATTAGTTGTTACGAAGCGTATTTGACGAAACTCAATAGGCTCTTTGAATGTGATGATGAATTCTTGAGGATACAAACCTGTTGTCATCCAAAACACTTTATCATTTCTAATGAAATAAAATAAAGAAACCATGTCGTCAAAAACGTTTAAGTCCACTGAAGAGGTTGTTAACACAGATAATTACAAGAGTACTCTCTTAAAGTATGTCAAAACGTTGCCAGGATTGATGAAGAGAGAGAGTTTATGACTCGAAAGACTAACTATGGATTTTTTTTCCGGATATTGGGTCTACTCTCAAAGGTCTATATACATAAGTATCGGGTGGCCAAGGTTAAATGCCCATCTTAGTGTTTTTTCAATAGCTTCATCATTTTTATTTTCTAGGCCATAGTTTTTTCCAATAGATTCACCATTCAATTCTCTACAAGCTTGATGCTACAAACGTTTCTGTTGAAAGTTGAGAAAAAAAATTAGAGAAAGAATATTCAACAGGTATAACAGCATCAACTTTTAAAGCTGAAAAATAGTTTTTGCAGATTTTTTCGTCGGTCAGTGACGATAAAAATTAAACAATGTAGGTATTTTGTAGCCTTTGAAAAGTTCTATCTTCCGATCATAATTGAGAAGTTTCCACACCCAACCTTGCAATGGGCATTCTAAGTATCTTCTCTGTCAGATTTACGAGAATTTAGCTCTTTCAATCTGCAATTTCGATACTCCTAGGAAAAGAAGCGCAACAAAGTCAAAATATCATTTTTTTTTCATTCGTTTTTTTTCCATTTTGATCGAAATGGCCTACTGTACCAAAGTCAAACGCGAAATTTGAGTTATAATTTCTTTTTTAAATTCAGCTAGTGCCATATATCTGATTTAAGCTATTTTGAAGAGAATTTTCAAGAAATCAGATTTTTCGATCTTCCCTTTGATTTCAACGAGTTCTGAGCTACACGACAAGAAAGAGTACACTTCAAAGTACTCCGTAACATCTTTGCTTCTGTGTCGTTTGGTGTGCCATTGTAAAAAATTTGCAAAAGTTTGCTTTAAAAATCACTTTAACAGCTGATGCTGTTATACCTGCTGAACATTCTTTTTTTAATTTTTTCCTCAACTTCCAACAGAAATATTCGTCGCATCAATCTTGTAGAGAATTGAGTGGCAAATCTTTTGGAAAAAAAACTAAGGTCTAGAGAATGAAAATGATGAAGTTATTGAAACAACGTTGAGAGGAACATTTAACCGTGGCCACCCGGTACTTTGGAAATCATTGAAAATAAAGACAACAAAACGGTAGAAATTAACTATGAAAAATTGTTTAAGTTTGGTAGACTGAGTCTTATCGCTTCCAATCTTGCTATAAATATTTATAAATATGCATTTTTCGATTAGATATCTATAGAAATTAGATAATGTAAGTTCCAGGTAAGGCATATCCTAGTCAAAACCAAAATATAGTAAATCTTCAAAACAAAATCAATTCTTATACTCTGAGATCAAATTTGTATATTGTCGACTTCGACTAGTGAATATTTTCTACGCATATTATAACAGATTATTGACTTCGAATAATCTTTCTTATCACTTTTTTTATGTCTAAAGATCGTTTGTTGATTCTAATTATCTATATTTAATATGATTGAATTTTCATAATTAATACTTACGGATCAAGAATATTACTTGGTGGATAATCTTGATCAGCACTTGAAGCCATCGAAACGAATGCATTTGACTCTGTGAGCGTCATCTTCAATTAAAAATAAAAAGAAACAATAACTGAAAGTACAATTCAAATGCCTTCTTCATCTCTTGTTTATTTTAAAACAAAAATTGATTAACTATTTTTTCAAAAAACAACAAACATCACGATTTGTTAATAACATTCATAGCAATAAATGTAACATTTCACTCTGAAAAATGAATATCATAGACTAATATCGCTGAATTTCGTAATATTTGTGAATGAACATTCTAACTATGAAAAATAGGCAGCTCGAATATTTCTACTTGCATACAGTTATTGATTATCAAGCTATCTGAAATATACTTCTATTGTTTTTCTGAACTATTTAATCACTTATTAATGATAAAGAGTGTTTTACATTGAGTGAATATCAATAATAATTATTTTCATGAATTATTAGTAATTTTTCATGAGAAAAATGTAAAATTGATCTGCTATGTAGAATATATTCGAAATCTGTTAATATTATGGAACATATCGCATTTCAATCTGTTGAATAAATATCGATATTTTTAAACTTGAACTCAATATCAAGAAGTAATTCCTTTATGACTTGGTCAGTTATTAATTAGCTTGACTTATTTAATTTAAAAAACATTAGTCATAAGTATGTATCAAAGAAGGCATTATCTTTATATTTCAATTGGAGCATGAAATTTTCAAAAGAATTCTTATTACAAGTGTCAACGGAAGTCTCCTCACAATAAGCGCTGAGAATCATTGAACAAACTGCAAAAATATCTATAAAACTATCATTCAAATATTCTGTCTTGTTTTTAGTAACATTACTTTCCCTTTTGATTAATTTACAAATTGAAATAGAAATCCTGTCAGTCAAATGTTCCTTTTTGCACTAGTAGTAAGCAGGAAAAAATCCACTATCGTGACGTCGTCTTACAATTTTAAAACGCTTTTTAAAATGATTTCATCTCACTTTTACTATAAAACAATTTATCTATACAGACTATTTTCAAATTAATGTACACGATTGTTCTGCCTAGATTAAGAATTAAGATGATATATCCAATAAAAAATATACCATCTTATAGGTGCTACCTTGAATACTTATGTTTCTGTAAGTTCCTCAAGTAAAAGTAAACTCATTCGTTTAGAAGATGACTGTGACTGCATGAAGATAAGATTCTTACGCTCACCCTTTCATGCAATTCTAAGTATTAAACCATACTTCTAATGAAGTTAGTTGCATATGTAGCTGTTAGAAAAGTCAATTGCTATCAATCATTAGGAATACTTTTACTAACGTTATCGGTGAGGAAAGACTTACAAATTGATATTACTTAAATTAGAAATAATCTCGTTTAGATAATAAATAAAGTCCACTAAAGTTCATTCTTATATGTATAATAAAAAGATGTTTTCTTAAATACGTAATTAAAAAATAATTTTTAGTATTCGTAATCAGCTAATTGTTTCAAGTCTATATTATTATGTTTAATACTGAAATTTTCATGTTTATTTGTCTGCTCGATTTGATGAATACCAGTAAGTGATAATTTGATTGAACACAAATAAGAGCAATTGTAAAGAGTTGAAATAGAAAAAAAAATTTTTATATTTAAAACAGAATTTGGCTAGTCAAGCGATTGTCTATACTACTAGAGTTATGACTCGAACATGTCCATATTTAAATGGCAGAAGAAGTTCTATCTAGTAAAAGTTCTATTTTAGCTAATACAATACTGAAATTATGGGATCCTTATAAGTGTATGGTAACATTCGATGGAGAATAAACAAGTTTTATAAAAATAACTATTGATAGTTACGGGGAAAGCAAGACCTTTATTACACGAACAGCTACGCTTAATAAAGAAAAACATTAGGAGTTTCTAATCTCGTACTCAAAACAATAGCGATAAACCCATTGAATGAAGATTTCCTTTTAAATATAGCTTATGGCGATGCTATGAAAAGAATACAAGAGTTAAAAAGCAAGGAAAAGTTTTCAATTGCAAATATATTGAGATCCGCTTCTTGGTGATAGGGTTTAGTATATTGACTTCGAAATACTTCAAAATCAATCATTTTATCATCTTTTTTTTTTAGTTCTAGGATTGATGTCAAATGTAGCTACTAAAATTTTACTAGTTATCTCTATTGTCGAAGTATATCGCAAGAAATATTACGAAATATGACAAAATATATAACAAAAAGAGAAAATCCACAAAGATGAAATTCGATCGACTAAAATAATGTTCTATTAGAAGAAATATGTATCCTAGTCACTGATTACGTTAGTCATACCCTAGTTGACTTGATCTAACACTATCGCAAATATTGCATTTGAATAATAGTGTGCCTATTTAATCTGTAGAATAATAACTGAAATGGATTGATACCAGACCAAGGGACAATATAGAAAGCATATATGAACTATCATATCACGAACGAATAAACACTGATGTCAAGGCAATTGCAATTCAAATTTTCATGGCGATTTAATAGAGGTCGTTAAATACAATGGTATTATTTCTAAAAACTGAACGGGAACATGTTTACTAGTAATCGATATTAATTATAGGTGATTATGAGCAAAAATAAAATGTATTCAAAAATAACGGGTTATATCAAAGTTTTTCATCGTAAAAAATGTTTTTTTTCTTTGAATAGTTTAAAGCGTCTTTATTTTCATTCAGCTATTTTTTTTAATGTTTATTGAAAACATAGTGTGCTTTTTTCTGATCAATAGAATACATTTCAGTTTTTCTGCATAATCAGGTTCTATAATGTTTCAACACTTTTGTGAATCAGCTTAAAAGATTTAGAAAAGCTCACTTATTCAATGACTCTAGATCATGCATGAGAAATACTTTGTGTTAGACTGTTTTCTTTTTTTTCTTCTAATTATCAGCCCTTTTTATTTCATCAAATAAAACAAACGAAAAAGCAACTAAATATGTGCTTTTTTCTCAGTTTTGTCGGTTATAATCCGTTATTTATCCAACATGAAGAAGTCCCGTTAAAAAAAGAAAACAATGCCTAGAATCAAACATAGCAATATTATAATTTCTAGAGAGAACCCGCTGATATCAGGAGATACTTCTCTTGTCATAAAACTTTGAAAAACGAATCGAGAAACTCATAAACACTACGAATATTGATAATGGTCATTAGTGTAAGTTACTTAATCTTGGGAAAATGTCGAAGAAGATTTTTAATTAGGAAATAAGTATTCAGAAGTACGATGAAACTAATCAATGTGCATTCAGTTTATTGATTTCAAGTTCTAGCCTATGACGCTCTCGATTTAACAATCGAAATCAAATGAATTGATTGAACGCGGAATCAACATTAGCTATATTCAGTCAAAATGGAACTCGTCAGAATCATGATCAATTTCGAAAATAGAACCCATTTTATATTGAAGGAGAGATAAGAATTATTTCTTTTAAATCTTTGATTTTGATCAAAGTTTTTACATATGGTCTACTGTTGCTACGATCGAATTTATTTTCAATTTTTCGATACGAAGCATCCACGTTATTATCGAGAAAATATACATGCAGCAGAGAATAATAGATTTCAAACGCAGTTGGAAATATGTCTGAGTCTTTCAAATGTATTTCAAGATAGCATCAAAACAATGAAGTTAATTCTAGACTTAACTTTTTAAGATGAATTTTCCACATACTTGGTGTCTACTATCAGTGATCAAAATAGTTGAAGAACTTTCCAATACCTATATTCTAGGAATACGCAGAATTATAACTCGTAGCTATTTGAATGATCCTTCAAATTTCAAATACACAAGAAATCGATATTCGCTCAATCGAAGGATTACAATATGGACACTCAATTGAAATGATATGAACGAAACTTTTCACTGCATAATATGAATTAGAAAATAAATCAAGTAGACAAAAATAGTCTTTGTTTGAAGTAAAATGAAAACAGTGCAACTCTATAATGAGTCATAATTTGAATAGCTTTGGTATATAAATGCAGGCGAATGACTGAGAATAAATTTGGTGTGTATTGTGAATGTGATAGGAAATATGAAATCAGTAAGTGTAATACTTAATATCTCCATTTAGTTTTATTTAATCGTAAAATTCGACAATTCCATCTTGATTACTCATAGAAATAGAAGCTTTTTTACCTGGTTACTTGACGTTTTACAGCGACTTTGATGACTTAGAAGCACGTAGTATCGTACGAGGAACTAGAACTCATACACATCACTGTGTACACAGTAGCTCTAACATTCGTCATAGTCTCTTGTAAACATAAATAATATAACTATGTAATAAATTTTGTTAGTCTGTAGGTATGTCATTATTGAAACCTGAAAAGTAACTGCAAGATTATCATTGAGATTCCAATTATGATATAACTATATGATTAAAAATATGAAAGTAAAAGTACAATCACATACTTATTACAGTAGCCGAAAATACCTTAAAAATATTAATGCAGATAGAAAAATACATGAGCATATGAAAACTGCCGAGGAGACTATGAAAACACTATCCTATCCACTACAGCATAGGCAAAGATCGCATAATCTGATACATAATACATCACGTCAAACTATTAGCAATGCGAGTAAAAAATAACCTTGATATTTTCATTACGTATATCATATCTGTGAGAACGTAGCTGTGTGTGCTAAGTATAGTCGTCCATCTGATTCCTAACCGCCGTGTACATATCAATACTCAAAATTGGAGGTACAGTTGAGTTGTTTATGTTGATGAAGACATGATGTCTTGAGATTTCCGTGTACAAGATCCCTAGATGTAAGGAATAATGAGAAGGAGGCATGATTTTTTTTTCATTATCAATACGGTACACAGTTTTATCTTGATTCAGAACTGATAAATTAGCGGAATAGAAGTATCATGATCTTTGATTAAGATACTAAACACATTATTCCATCAATCCAATTGTATCTACTTCAAATAGATGAGAAGTCTTGATAAGAGAGAGAGAGAGAGAGAGTGAACGAACGAATGAACAGGAAAAGAACATTACACAAAGAAGCAAGCATGAATAAATAACATAATGAGAATAACTCATTACTGTCGCTTAAGAAATGAAATCAGATCGTCTACTCACAAAGTCGCTAGGAGATATATTAATTAAGTCATATCCGTATTATTGGCATACTGGATTATATCCGAGATCTTTATTTTAATATTTTGCACATTTTTTCTTTGAAATGTCGCACATACATATTTATTGAAAAATATAAAGTACTAGATAATATAGGAAAAAACTAAGCTTTTGTCAATCAACAATAGTCGTATATTTTTGGAAAGAAAATAAAACTATTGTTAGCTAGAGTAAGAATGAGAGAGAACGCATGGCGGTTACCAATGATCTGAAGATAAGTGAAATTAATGAATATGAAATTTCATTTCTGTCAGTTGTAAAACACATTTAATGAACATCCATGGTATAGAAACAACAACACAATTTACTTTTATAACGAGGAGTATTCAAATTTTCATAATTTTAACACTCCTCTTGATAATGCAAGTGTTAAAAACAATTGAACCAATAATAAATGTATCACTATACTATCAATTAGAATCTCAAGACAACTTTGATGGTGATGATCGAAAAAAAATGAATAAATCAACATTGATCAACGTCTTCAACAACAACAAAATGAAACGGCTTAGTTGGACTCAGCTTATGAAATAATGAAATTAAATAGAAACTTTTTATTTTCTTAGTTCTTTCTCTTTAGTTTTACCGTATATTCAAAACATACTTGTAATGGATCAGTTAAAATGTAATAGCGATACTTTTGATTCTCTTTAGAAATGAACTCATACTAGATAACTAATCAAAGCGGAAGACACAAAATTTTTCATTTTGTGGACGTTTGATTGAGTTTTTTTAGCTTTCTGTTTGATACTAAGACAGTTCTATTTGAATTGTCCAATATAATTGAAATAAATATTTCTTTTAGGTTTCTGTCGCAGCCATAGGACGGCTCTATTTGAACTGTAATATGTAATTGAAATCAATATTGCTTTTGCCCTTCTGTCGTAATACTGTGACAGACTTCTTTCATTTGTAATTCATAAATCAACCAAAGCTCGTTCTTATTGTTCACCATATTGATGATGTATTTTCAAAAGTTTGATTTGTATTCTGACTTTTAGTAGACATGTATTAATCATTTCTTATCAATTGAACTGATATTTTCAAAACAGAACAATACAGATTATGAACCAAGTGAGTTGAAATAATTATATTATAGAATGCTTTTGAAGTTTGTCGGAACATCAATATAGCTTTTGTTCTATTTTATTAGTTGTTCAATATTGAACTTAAAATATCTACAGAAATCTTTCATTGACAATCACATTCTCTTTTATGAGTACGCAAATTATAATGTAAGACAAATTGAGAGAAACAGTTGCATCTATGTGATGATTATACAAAAATGATTTTTCTGTCATATTGCTAGTTTTCTTCGTTCAATCTATTGAATCGTGCCTCAAGAAAGTTAAATTAAAGCAAAGAGAAAGCGATATTAATTCTAATAATGTATAATTACTGTAGAATCGATGGAATATTGCCAAAGTCATCGATCAGAATCTTGAATGGATGAAACACTACACGGACACTGGCAGTGCTGAAGTGAAGTTGTCACACACGTCATTGACTTGTATTTTGATTAGATAATATTTGACAAATCAGAAATCGCTATATAAACTTCTATATATCGTGATGATCAGACATATATAAATTAATTTTAATATTTATGTGTTCGCTTTTCAACGCTAGTGTACGCACCATGCAACGTATAATTAATGCGATGCGAAGCATAGCATTTCTGTTATGCGTCGCGAGTTTTTTTTTTATTTTTTACTTGACCGTACGCATCTTTTCTGTCGTTTTGTGNTTTCATTATGTCGACATAAAAAAGTATTCAAGATTTCTCTGAATTGAAGATTTTTCCTGGATCGAGATTCCTGCTTCGCATCGCATTTTGTATTCGAGTAAAACTTGAATACCATCTAGTTGACTAATGTAAAGCGATGAGTATTCTCTTACGGAGTGTTATTACGTTGAATGGACACGATGAAGGCAACTTGACTAATGAGTTGATAAGAAACAATTACTTTCTGTCAACTATCTTAAACCAAGACGGTAACGAGATGTATCTCATCTGTTGCTTGAAATTAACTTATTCGAAGCATCATTTTTATTCTAATCGATTATACATATCTTGTAGACTTTAGAAGTCGACAGTAATAGCAACGTTTCATAACATTTCTTGCATGCGAGATGAATACATCTGCTTTAGTCGATAAGATGATTAGAGAAAGAAGGTTTTGATAAATGTAATAATTATCACCATCCGAGTAATTGATAGAAAACATCTCCAAAAATTTTCGAAAGCATTAATTTTAGAGAAAGTAGTGCAAGATTGAATAGCCTATTTAGTGAAGGCATCAAGTGATTCAAGTGATTTCATAAGTTCGACAGTAATTTTGATGATGAGAGATTCGTTGTAATATATCCAGCTCTTCGTAAATACCGCATCATTGATTTGACTAGATATCATTATTTAAGGGACTAGATATCATTATTTAAGGAACTATCACAACATTCTGAATTAAATAACACATGAATTTCAAGTATTCACGAGTAAATTCTTTCGATTCGTCATAGATCATTGCTCTCTTCATTTCTTCGTTTATGTTTCAGAGAATCTTCATTCCTTAGATTTTCACTGTCGAATAAGGTGCCGGTTAATGATACATAAATTACATTTTCAATTCAAGGCATGATAGTACATTGGAGATTATTATTTCCATTTTTTTCTTTATTGTTTTCGAAAATTAGAAAAAAATTTTTAAAAGAAGAAAATGGTTCATCCATGTCTCTAACTAAAGAAAGTGCGTCTCATTTCTCGTATGTAAGAAGCTTATGTGAGAAAAAGCTGATTAGCAACATGATAAAATATAGAATTCATATTGTACATGGTGTTTTTTAATTATCCAAAATGTAAAACCTACTGTGGTTGTTTGTATCAAAAACGCTCACGAATTCCAGTTTTATATATTATGTTTCATCATTGTTTGTGAAATTTTGTTTTCGAAAATTTTGATATTAATAAAATCACATATCCAATATAAGTGACTTTCATACGGTGGTTGAATAAAAGAGATGTTTTTAAATAGCGTTTGGACGAAGTTTCACAGAATACAAAAAATATGTCCTCATCACTTGAAATTGTTGTTCTGGTAGACTTGCTCGAGAGGTCGAGAATGAGTGCCTAATAGTATACAGTTTTCAGATGCTCAGAGACCTATGATTGCAGAGAAGCTTGAAAGTGAAATAGATCGAACAAAATTTGTACACTTTCAATAATTGATCGTTCATCGTAACCATTTTCATGCTATTTGAAGTTTATCGATAATTATTTTGATATCTACTCATAAAAACTACAAAAATTGTTCAACAATCAATCTGATATATTTTGTTTTGTTTGGATTTCAAAATCTAGAAGAGCTAGACCAATGTCGTTTTCATAATATCATGGCTCATGACTTTTAAGATATTCCTCGAATATATCAAATTTGATCTCTCAATCTATAAATATTCTATTCATGATAATACAATCAGTGTATATACTTTTTTTTTATTCTTCGAAAATTTTCCGACAATTTATGTTTACGACTTCCTCTGCGATACTTTCAGCACGAAATATTCTTTATGGTATATGACTTGGATGAACAAATGATACTCAATACATTGAATTATTTCTATTAGAACTTACTTCGGATATTGATGAGAACAATGGAGTGGTAAGGTCCATATCAGAAATACTAGACAAAAGAACCATACAACACAGTTTTTCTCGTCGATGCTTTGTTTATTTCAGCGTATTCTCACGGCGTAAATTTCTTCGAAAAAAACTCGTTCTGAGAACGCGTTTTCCCATAGCTACGAAACGCGTTAATGCTGGCCGGTTTAACGCATTCCACATCTGCCAAAGCGAACGCTGCGAAACGATCATTTCTTGACAGCGTTTTGTACTGTTTCCGAAACTGTGGTATCGTATATTTTGGATGAAAACAAATTGAAAATCATCAAGTACTTCATAGAACTTGAGTTGTATATATACGATCCATATACTCGTTTGCATTGATTCATAGAATTCTAGAACTATAATTTACATAAACTTCGATAAAGTTACGAGATGGATTCGAACACGAGAACAAAATACTAAAAGACTTGCACACAAACCGTTCAACTAAAATAGTCAAATGATATCTCTATTTATTGTCTCGTTAGTCTGACTCTCGCATAAACTAGTTATTGAAATAGATTTTCAGTTTCTCATATCGATATATTAAAAATTATCACTTCCTTGATACTTAAATCCAATTATTGTTGTCATATTCCCCTTGATTTACTTGATTTTTACCTTCTTTGAAATTTAAATTTGAGTACACCCTAGTCAACTCTCCCTCAAAGAATCCCCAGGGAGTCCCCTGACAAATCCCCGGGAACTCACGACAGGGACTCGCCAGGGATTTCGTTATTTTGTGGAGAGTCATCGGGGGAAAGTGGATTAGGGACGCCCCATTGCAACAAATTTAATCGGATCTAGATTGGATTTAATATTTTAGAAAAATTGAATGTATCAAATATGAATTGAGAAGAATTAAACTTAAAAATGTTTGTGTTTTATTTTCTGATTTATTGAATTTTTGTGACTATGAATTCAACATCCTTCAACTCAATGACATTCATAAATGAAAGAAAGTTTCTTCTGTAATCAAACCCCAGTTACATCAATATCATACGAACCAAAATCATACTTTAGTCGCTTTATAGGCAGTATCATTAGTCAGTATTAGGTAATCTATATATGATTCACAATAATTATTATTAAAATCTTAGATTACACGAAAATTCTTTTTTTCACACGCCAACAAAACAAAAGCAGCTTCATAAGTATTATCTTTGTATTAGCCGTTACTGAATATCCTCTAACTGCTCAATATTAAAAGCAGCTCTTCATTGAACGCTACGAAATGCATTTTATTTCGGTGAAAGCCCAGCGAAATGAAGTTTCTAAGGGAAAGCAAGTACTCTTGTTTTACTCTGGTGCTCAGCAATAGTCTAAGTTCGAATTTCCTTTATATAACTGCTTAAAATCATTATGTTTTAGAAGACTGCGATTCTGACCCTGCATACAAAAGAGTTGCATCACGATGTTCATGTTTTAAAACCATTCGACTAGCAAACCTTCTATAAATCATTTCACATCGTTTCCAAAATAATGGAAAGGAATTCATTTTTGCTTAACTCACATGCATTGCATATGGAAATTGCTGTAATAGGATGAATGCATTTTGCATCATTTCAATCAGAAATGATGCAAAATGCGTTTGAAACAAAAAAGTATTGCACATTTTCTTTAAATCGTGACTATAAAACACGTTGTCTGCAGACTGTAATGCGTGTCACAGCGTTTCAATTCAAAAACGGTTCGAAACGCAATGTAGAAAAGAAACTTTTCGGATTGCTTCGAAGAATCAACGTAGCGAAACGCATTCTATCTCAATAAAATGCTGCGAAAGGCATTTTGTCTTGAAGAAATACGTTACGTGGCCCGTTTACTTCAATTTTTTACGCCATGATCATTAGACAGTGCGTAAAAATTTGCATCAGATATTCTTTTGAAATAAAAATTTCATCTCAAGCAAATTAGACTGAAGAACTCAAATATCTACCTTAATTACTCATAGAACTCCTTGTTTTCTTAAATCTGTGCATTAATCTAACTATTTAGGTTTTTTAAAAACTCCTATATTTGTAGAGAATCCTGTTTTGTTCTCTACAAAAATTCTTGTATGATACACAAATCAGATTTTATTTTTTCAAGTTGCACAGATATGTAGCGCTTTGAAAATGAAGAAGAAAGGTATCAGTATGAGCGCCATAGTTTGCGATTAAATTGCAACCAGCAAACATATCTGATGTGAAAATCTGCGCAGAGTTTTTTCTAAATTTGATACTACATCAACTAAGATAAGATACTAAGAATTTTCTATCTATTTTATACAGCATGAATTCACGTTTTTGGTAAGATTATAGTTAACTTTACATTGATTTTTATTGCAACAGTTTTGTAAAGAAAATGATTCTCTAACAATATATATTTAAGAAAAATTGTTTATACCTTTGCTGATGTACAACAGATACGATAGAAGGAACTCTATTGCGGTTTTTAGGATATATATTGAAGTCAAAGAAAACTAGTTCTCATCATCAAACGTTTATTTTAATAACTTATCGTATACAAATTTTTATACACTTTCTAATGATATATTAAGGGTCAAAGTAGTCGAAAAGATATTGTAAAAATTCGCCTTTATTGCTTGCTTGATACTTTCAATCATGATGCTACAGTTCTATCTTCCCCATCTCTAATGAAAGCTTCGGTACAATATAGACAACTTATTGAACACAATGTGTTCACTCAAATGGTAGATCAAGAGGAATATTTCGCGCTGAAAGTAGTGAAGAAGAAGTCGTAAACATGATTTGTTGAATAATTTTGAAAGAATCAAGAAAAGGATACACTCTGATTGTATTATCACTAATAGAAATTTTTATAGATGACACATCAATGTAGTATGTTCCATAAATATCGTAACAGACATGAACCATGAGATGGTGAAAATGACATTAGCCTAGCTCGTCTAGATTTTAAAATATAACCATAACGTAAGGGGCTGTTCACATATTACGTCATCACCAGGACGGGGGGATGTGGTTCTCAAAAAGTGACTTTTGATGATGGGGAGGGGATGGGGGGTCTATGATCAGGATGACATCATCTATGCTTATGTGATTCTATTCTTTGGTAGATCGAAAATCTGTGTAATGGATACAGTTTTATTGTTCTAACAATTATAATATCAATGAAAGCGATGACTATAAACAAGAAATACACAATGAAATGAAAAACTATTGTTCTATTGTTAACTGATGCGCTATAATAGACAATAACATAAACAACTGAAACTTATTTCTTGAATATTTTGTTATTCATGATTCATGATGTCCGATAGGCTTATCGCCTGTTGGGGCCAACCGCTATTCGGATAATTTCTTTCCATTTCCTTCGGTCTTGTGCAAGATGGGACTGGTCTTGCCCGCTGTATCCACACCATTCGATTATATCGTCCATCCATTCTCTACATGGGCGTCTTCTTCGAGGTTTTCCGTTTATTCTTGCGAATACAGTGTGTTTTATCAACCTGTTATCGTTCATTCGACAGATATGGCCAAACAATCGCAGCTTCCTTCTTTTGATGTTATCTATGATGGTCTCTTTTCTTGCTATCTGTTTTCTTATGTCTGTGTTTCTTATCATATCTTTCCAGCTGATTCTTAATATCCTTCGATAGCATTTCATTTCGAATGTCAATAGCTTCTTTCTATCAGCTTCTTTCAGTGTCCATGTCTCTGATGCGTATAATAGCACACTTAAAACACATGTTGTTAGGATTCTTTTTTATTTTCTTGCTATTCCATATACTTTTTAGTGCAGCCATTGCCCCTATTGATTTGCCTATTCTTCTCTTGATTTCATCGCTACAGTTGTTGTCCCATGTGAGTAGACGGTGACCGCTCAATTCGTCGGACGACACTTCGCCGCAGAAAAATTCTTTTCGTTCTGTTGTCCTTATCTGTTTGTCGCATCTCTCTTAATGAATTATTCTTTTTGTGTATAACCAATGGAAAGTTTATGAGTTCATTTCTCTGTATTTTGTGCATAATACACATAACATAATAAGGAACAGATTGAAAATAGAAATAGTCTAAAGAAAAAAATACTTAAAGAAAAAAAATGACCTAAAGGGTAATGTTGCCTGCTATATTTTTTAAGATATGATCTGGTTGCGATGAGTCGAGGGAGTTGACCGGTTGAATTTTAATATCACTTTTTAATAAAATAATCGGAAAACGATCGGGTTTTGGAGCATGGGAATGTGATGTTGGCGGTAAGAGAATTGTCTTCAGGAATAAATTCGTATAACAACGACCTTCATTGATAAATGATTCTTATTTCAATTAATTGATTGATATTCGAAACGATCTTAGCTTTACAATCTCAATTCTGAGATCGAAGAATAAATTTAGTCATTATTGTACGTTTTTCAGTATAGATGTCACCTTCTTGGAGCATCATTGCTTTTTCTTTTATACAAAACAGTTTTTCTATTTGAGACACTTTGCTCGAAAACTAGTGCATAGTGAAAATTGAAATTAAGGAGTGAAATGTATTTTTTTTATTTGATTTCCAGTCCAATAATTAAGAATGTCGGATCAGTATTATTTTTAGTTTGGATTACACAGAAATTCATGAAGCGAACGACAAATCTAATTAGTCCTCATTAGCTTTAGCACTATCACAATTACATGAGAAATTTTTTTTTAATTTATCCTTTCACTCAATTAAGATTATATGTCTCAGCACAATTAATTATCTATCCCTATTATACATATCTCTTGCAATATTTCATTTATTTTACGTTCCATTGGTTGTACACAAAAAATATAATTCATTAAGAGAGATGCGACAAATAAATAAGGACAACAGAACGAAAAGAATTTTTCTGCGACAAAGTGTCGTGCGACGATATATACTAGTGCCGAGTAGACTACCAAGATACTCGAACTGTTCTACATTTTCGATTATGTTTCCCTCTATCTGAACATGTTTTTCGATATTTCTGTCACTAAATACAAGTGTTTTTGTTTTCCTTGTATTCATGAGTAGTCCTGCTTCTTCGGCTGCTACTCTTAATTGTTCTATTTGTTGATAAAGTGAGTCACAATCTTCTTCTAGGACATCAATGTCATCGGCGAGCCGTAGATTGTGCACTAGTGTTCCACTGGTATTTATTTCTCGATTTATCTGCAATGCTTTGTCCATTACCCATTCGAGATATGTAATGAACAGTAGCGGTGACAAAGGATCTCCTTGCCTGCTTCCAACGCTTGTTTGGAACCATTCTCCTGTTTCCTTTTCTACTCTGACGGCTGATTGTGCTTTTTCATATATGTGTTTTAGCAGTGTGATCATTTTGTTTTCTACTCCGTATGACTTGAGAACAGCCCATATAATTTTGGGTTTTATTGTGTCAAAAGCTTTTTGGAAGTCGATGAAGCAGTTATATATCTTTTTTTCTTGTCTTTTTGCTTTTTCTGCAAGTAACCTGAGTATTAGAATTTGGTGGACAGTACTTGTGTCCTGTCTGAATCCTGCTTGTTCTTCCGACAAGTATGGATCCAGATGGCGTTTGAGTCTGTTCAACAGTACTGTCAGTAGGTTTTTTCCTGTATGGATTATGAGTGAGATTGTTCGGTAGTTTGTACATTCGCTGAGATCTCCTTTCTTTGGTATTGGTATGAGAGCTGATTTTCCCCATTCTTCTGGCATTACTCCCTCATACCATGCTTTGTTACGTAGTGAGTGGATTTCGTGCGTAAGCTATTCACCTCCAGGTTGAATCACCTCAGCTGTGATACCATCTGAACCCGGACTTTTTGTTTGGTTTTAGTGTCCGAATTGCTTCTTCTACCTCCAAATATAGGATATCTTGAGGATCTTCTTTGCAAGAATGGAAGATACCTTCGAGTTCCTTAACTATCTCGTCTCTTCCGCCTTCGTCCATATATAGCCCGCTACAGTACTGTGTCCATCATTGTTTCACGCCCTCTTTTGACTGTTGCGTTGTACCGTCTTGATTTCTTATCATCGTTATTCGTGATACAAAATTCTTTTTCAGTGTCTTTATTAAGCTGTAGGCTTGTCGAGTATTTCCTATTTTTAGTCCGTTTTAAATTTCATCGCATTTATCTTGAATCCAATTATCTCTGTCCTGTCGTGCCGATTTCTTTACTTTGTTACACAAGTTTTTATATAGCTGGCCGTTTTCTGCTGAAACGTTCTTTATTTGTTTCATCTTACGTTTTTCGTCGGCTAGGTTGAGGGTTTGTTCTGAGATCCACGTTTTTTTGGCTCTCCTTGTAGTTGTGATAGTTGCTTGTAATGCATCTTTGATTGCTTCCTCGATCTTCGCTGCATGTTCTTCTAGGTTGCACTGTGCATCTATGTCGTGGAGTCTGTTGACTAGTCTAGTTTGATAGATTTCTCTCACTTTCTGACTTTTGAGCTGACCTACATCAGGTCTGCGATACTGTTGCGGCTTGATGCATCGCCTTTTCAATCTTAACTTGATGTTGCATAGCATTAGTGAATGATCTGACCTAATATATGCACTCTGAAATGTTCAACAATTCGTGACTGATGATTTCCATCTCTTTTGGATCAATACTAGGTCAATCATATTCTTGTACACGCCATCTGGTGATACACATGTCTATTTTCTATTTGCTTTCTGTTGAAATCGTGTATTGCAAATGTATAGATTGTGTAGTGCTGCAAACTCTAGGAGTCGATCGCCCCGTTGATTTCTACCTCCATATCCATATCTATCCATCACCGACTCCCAGTGTGTAATATCACTCCCAATTTTCGCATTCCAGTCACCAGTTACGATTATTATATCCTTTTTTGGCGCTTGTGTTAGTACATGCTCGATGCTATCGTAGAATATTTCGGTTTCATCATCTGATGATGCCGATGTTGGTGCATACACGTTTATTACTGTGAGTTTGAATGGTGTTCCATTGAATCTAGCCATGATTACTCGCTATCTAATCGGATTGTGTCCTATTAGCGTCTTTTTTACTTTTGCATTTTATTGCATTACTACACCCCTGGTGTGTGTAGTGTCTTCTCCTGATCAGATGAAATCATCACTTAGTGTTTCTCCTTTTCCTGTCCAGCGTACTTCAGAGATCCCGATGACATCGAATCTGAAACGTTTCATTTCATTTCTTAGCAATTCTAGCTTTCCTGTTGCCCATAACGTTTGAACGTTCCAGGTACCCACTGTAAGTGTGTCTTTCATTATCTTCAAATGTTGCTGACTAATTTTGACATTTGATGTTACCGCTGCTGTTGTTTTATTTGTAATTATCTGTCCTGTTGTTGTTCCTGTCTATCCAGTAGCTAATTTTTCGACTCTGTTCTGGTTACTCGACAGAGGACGCGCACCTTGTTCACCCGGCCACGTCTGAGCCGGTATGGTTGTCGATTATCGTCGTCGTTCATGGTTGGTTTCTTTCTTCTGTTCTTTTTGACAGACGGCGGCATCTGTACTCCTTCCGTCTAACGCTTCTCCTTTTCCCAGCAGTTGCAGAACGCCTACCCAACAGAATGCAGAATTCTGTAAACTTATAATATTTTTAAACAAACCAATGCTTATAGAATAGAATTCTATAGAATTCTATATTGGCACGATTAAAATATATCAATTTTTCTCTTCATATCATATTAGAATTCTATTGTAGCTTGTTTGAATACTGCTAAGAATTCTATAGAATTCTAGNTTTTATCTTTATATCTTATTAGAATTCTATTGTAGCTTGTTTGATTTCTGCTCAGAATTCTATATTGACAAGATTAATGTATTTCAAGTTTGCTCTTTATATCATATTAGAATTCTATTGTAGCTTGTTTGAATTCTGCTTAGAATTCTATATTGACAGAATTAATGTATGTCAAGTTTGCTCTTCATATCATATTAGAATTCGATTGTAGCTTGTTTGAATTCTGCTCAGAATTCTATATTGACAAGATTAATGTATGTCAAGTTTGCTCTTCATATCATATTAGAATTCGATTGTAGCTTGTTTGAATTCTGCTTAGAATTCTATATTGACAAGATTAATGTATATCAAGTTTGCTCTTCATATCATATTAGAATTCGATTGTAGCTTGTTTGAATTCTGCTTACACTGTAAACTAGAAAATACATTATTGAGTATAATGAAAGATATTCTAGGAAAGTCCATACGAATTCAATGACAAATTTCTACTTTCTTGAAAATACGATATTCAGTAAGATAGAAATAAGAAATTCGATTTTCTAGCTAGAAAATCGAATGTCAATTCGTATGGGCTTTTCTAGAAACTCGCATTTTATTTAGTAATTAGAGCATTTTCTAGAAATTGGAAATTCAATTTTCAATTTCAATTTCAAATATATAGAGAATATAATAAGATTTTATCCTCAAGAGAAACAACTAGTTATTGTCTTCGGCAATCTGGTCTATGATTCTAAACTGAGTGATAGATAAAAATTAATGATATAAACTAAAATTTTAGGATTCCATTAAAAGAGGAAAATCTTCTAAGAAAAAAAGTCTGTATGTGTAAATATTTCGATCAGGAAAAAATGACTTGAAATACGATACTCAATGTTAAATGCAATAATATAATATCAGAGTTCATGTATAATTCCACAAAAATAAATGATTGTAAATATCTATTTTGTGGTGAGAAAAGTTTTTATTTGCAATATTCTTTTCGTGAATAAGAAATAAATGGATATTATGTGTTTGTTCATGTAAAATGGACTGACTCATGTGGATTCGAAAAAATATAGTTGATCTGCTCGCTAAAGCTGGCAGAGAAAATAATGAATGCACTACACTGCCGACTATAACGTATATACACAAATGAACCATGACTTTATAAAGGTCAGAATCTAAATGATTTTCTAGAACGTGACGCTGATTTTTTACTTTTTGTAGAATTTATCTTGATTTTCTATAAAATTGCAATTGAATTTCAAACATTTTAAGAAGTCACTGTTGATTTTTCAATTTTTTGGAAAAAGAATTTTTCTGAAAATCAAATTGAATTTCTATAATTTAGAAAATCAAGCATTTTCTGAATATTTAAAATTCGACGAATGAATAATAAAAATTCGAAAATGCTTTAGCTTATTTAAAGTCGATTTTCTAAAAAGTAGAATTTAAAAAAATTTACAGTGTAGAATTCTATAGAATTCTAGGCCAATGGAATATGTTTTGGGTAAACAAATGCGTTAGATATGTTGTTCGCTTGGCACAAATTTGGAGGATTAAAGTTGTTGTTTTTTGGGAAATTTTATGGATAGAGGATAGATTTTATACGAGATGAAGGGAATTTACAACGTCTAGTTTAATTGAAAACATCGCCATTTCTAATTTATTTGAAACTTACTGATGTCTCTGGTAAAAGTGTGGTTTATATAGAACAATGTTCTGCGCGCGGCATAACTTTGAATTCCAATCAACACAATGTTTAGTGAAGGACTGGTGAAAACTACGGAGGCGCGGCAGCCGTTGCTACGCATGGATTCACTATCATGTGCGATCGCTTTTTTCAACATCGTAGCAATTACTCTTGAATTCAGTTCCGTATCGCGTTCTTCAAACGAACGACATCACATTTCATTAAATAGTTACAACGTGGTTATTGCACGAAGCTGTTTGTAGATGATACTTTAATGTACTTTGTACGAGTATTTTTCATGTTAGCTTTCGGGAAAAGTGATATAACAAATCTCATCCGTAATGTGCTGCATTCTATATGTGTGGCAAATGATCAAAGTATGAACTTATGTTTGGATAAATTTACCAGAGCCGAACTCATGAATTGTTTGGATAAGAGTACGAAGATATTTATGACAGATGAAGCTGAGATGGCGTTTGTGGATTCTGGTTGATTTAGTAGTTTTCCTAAACCTTCAGCCGAAAATAATTGTAGATGTATGTTTTGCTTGTTATAATAATAAGCTTGATTATAAATAGATTGCTGTTTTAGCTTTAGTAATGATACTGTATGATCGTATGTTTTGTCCTTACGTGCGTCGATTAGCAAATAAGACAGTGGTTGTTGAAAAAAGAAAATTAAATCTTTTAGTAAATTGTTAATTTTGATTTGAGAATAATATGATTCTAATTTTTTTCGAAAAATATAGGGTTTATCTACAGCTGAATTAATGGAAACACTTGTTTCTCGTTTGAAGTCAGGTGGGTCATGGGATTCTATAATTGGAATGTTTTGTTGATGGGTATTGGATGATCCACCGATTATGGAAGAATTAATGGAGTCAGTTTTGGATTCCTCAATGGCATCGGTTGAGTAGCTTGCTTTTGCTTGTAGTTTGATTAATAGCACATTAGATTGTTTGTTGAACAATGTTGATAGTCGCTCTATACATGTCGATTATCTGTAACTGAAAAGAATCGTTCTCGTAATTTCTAATGAGCTATTGGTACTTTTCGAAGGTATGTTATTTTGGAGTACATTATACTTTACAAATCATTGTGTATGTTTACGTTTATTACTAACTAAACTTATTTTTCCAGTTCATCAACTATTTTTATTCATCAAGCCTTGTTGAAATTATGGAACAAAATGTTTCAATGTTATTAATTCAAGAATAAGTGAAACAAAATGACTTAATACAGATCCGTATAGCAAACAATAATATTGTTTTGGAACTATTTTCACAATTTATGTATTTGAAGTCAGCTTAATGAGAACACTAAACAATATTTTTCAGAGATAATTCAATGAATTCTAACAGACGGATCCAAAATATTTAACCAATTAATTACGATTTAAATTTAAAAAATTCGCACCTATTCTAACTTTACCAATAATATTTCTCTTTTGAATGTGGTGTCGTAAGGCGATGTAAAATCATGACAGTCATGTGTGTTTCATCTACACATGTGTAAATAAAAGTAATTTTTTACTTTGATGCCTATGCTGCGTTCTGTTCTTTTACGTTTTTCTTCAATTCTCTATTAGCTGACGGCACCCGTGCTTCTTTCTCTCTTTCGTCTGTTTATATGACGCTTACTTCTTTAGTTGGTAGTTATGTTGTTGGTTTCTCCTTGAAACGATATTTCTGTTCTCTAGTGAATACTGAAGACTTTATTCTTTTTGGCTGTTGACAGTCGAAGTTGTCATGCATTATTGACCATTCAGTAAATAAAGGTGAGTTTCATCGTATCTGAGATGAATAATTTTAGTGAAACATGGATTTTCTTTAAAAATATTAAATTAATATTATTTTTTATCACTCTTGATGAAGATCATCAAGATTGTCGAATAATTATTAATTATACATGACTAAGATAACCAGTTGTTGCTACTGAAGTATAATTTTTTCAATAATTAGGATGTTTATCATCCTTTCATAGGTAGCTATAGCTGTTGATGTGAGATGATAATCCAATACTTTCGTAATCATAGACGAATGAGGTGTTATTCAGAAAATCAGACATAGAGACATTTATGTTATTTTGAATTTCATCATCAAAAATCTGTTCAAATATTAATACGATATTTCTTTTCTAGTTGTCATAAGTCTAATCCAACTTTCCATCGCCCTAGAAAAAAACAAGTCTTTTTTTTCATTTCCATGGAAATAACTTCACGTCCTCTGGCATGTTTTCATTTCGATCAACAGAATATGATATAAACTTTTTACGTTCTAATATAGAAGCTGTATGGCAGTCCATAGAAAAACAGAACTCATGAACTGATTTCATTAAACTCAAAGTTTAACTTCATTACCTGATAAGTTTTTCTGATAATATCATTTAATCACAATAAATCATCTATATCAAAGAAAAGCACTCTAAAAATCTTAAAAGTATGAATAGTTTTTTATTTTTCATTTCTATTTAATTATCATTTATGTTCGCTTTTATGAAATAAATCAATAGCTAAAGTATTTATTTTCTTCTAATGTTGATCCCAGAGCACCGAATGGGATGTGGTGAGACGCAAAAAATCATCCCATGAGATGGGACAACTAAAAAAAAGTTGCCCCGCCATAGGATGGGATGGAGCGAACCATTTTTCATCTCATCCCATCCCATGGGACGTCTGAAATGTCAAATATTTTTTAAGATGTCAAATTTGTTTGTTTATCATCGATCCACTGAGACTACCAATTATAATATTGCTTCATGTCATATTTCATAATTTTATTAAAATGAAGCTGAGAGTTTGAATTTCTGTTCTTTTTGCATATTACAATAATGACATCATCCTGGTTTTGAATACAGCATTTTACAAAATAGAGAAAAGAAGTAGTAAATGAGAAGGGGAAATATTTCATTAAATACAAAGGGTGTGGGTGTGTGTGTGTAGACTCGTACGTTCGCCTTTCCTCACATCCATACTCACACCCTCAATCATGTTCATTGTCAGTAATGAATGATTTCTGATTAGTCTAAGAAATATTTCATATTTAAACATTATTAAGTAAATTCGAATACGTCTGGTTGCAAGCTCATTCATAATTAGACATTTTATTTAATTGCATCTAATACTTGTATAATGTTCAAATTTCATAACAGATTACGAAGTAAATAATATTAGACAGCTGTAAAATACTCTTTTGATCAAACTACTATGTCATTTTTTATTTCATATGCATACCAGAATAAAGGATATATAAATTCAGCTATTATTTATTCTTTCACGTTGACTACGATTTAACAATAAACTGGAGTAGCAGAATACAAAAAGAAATGCACAGTTGGGATCAAGATATAGTGAGGTATCGAATAATTTTCGAAAAACAAATGTAACATAGGTGGTGTATGACGGTCACGTATCATTGCATTCGAACACTCTCTGTGTTTTATGACATCCTCATCACGTAATCGTAAAATGAAAAATGCACATGTCTTATATGAAATATTTACTACATCGAGAGAAAGAGATATGCAGAGACTCAAATCTCAAAAATCTTTCCTCCTTTGATCGTAAGTTATATTTACATTGGTTTTTAAGAGATTACTATAGTCCTTTTGATCCTATATTTGATCTTAGTTTTTTTCTCATAATTAATACACGAAATATCTGATAGTAACATGTTCCTACATTCTCTGCTAGACTATTTTAAACACATTTCTGTTTTTTTAGTCATTCACTACTTTAAATATTCAAAGGTTTGTATAGACTTAGATATTTATTGAACAACACAATTCACTACAATATATTCAGACAACAAATTGAAAGACGTCTTGACAAATGAAAACATTTAAGTAGTTAGTTGAAAATGATAAATATTTAAAGAAACTATTTAAGGATTAAAAATTTTATTTTTAAATTTTCCCAAAACAAATACTACTTATGTAAAGCACTAATGTATTACTCATGATAAATGACAATGATTTCTAGAGACACAGTAGGAAAACAAAAATCTGATGCTTTAACTAGAAATAATCTATTCAACTACGTACTGAGTATAAACTACCACACAGCTAAAGATTAATATAAATAATACAAAGACTCGATATAGACAGAAATGCAATCAATTGGCAAAAGAAATCTCATGCATTTTCCTTGAATATATATTAGTAAAAACTACACTACAACTAAGTATTTAACATCAGATTAGTTGAGTTGATAATATCGAAGAGAATAATTCGAGTTTGTTTTGTGATTTACCTAAAAGTATATTTGACGTTACAATATTACCAGGTATTCTGGCTTAAATATACTAATGTTAGGGGTGTCAGCGTTCCCCGTTCCCAAGCCTTCCATTCCTACCCAGGTTGATCAAAACGGACTCGTTTACAGTCTGTTTATCGACGGTAAACGATGTCAAAACGGTTTATTTACGGCAGTAAATAGACCATATTTGCCCGTAATACCTGGCACAGTAATACGGCACTGTAAACGGGACTGAATTTTCATGGTTTACGGCTGTTTGTGCTCCGTACTCTCATGATCATACGGTCCGTATTACTGCGCCAGATATTACGGCAAAACTTTCACTCGGAAAATAGTCGTAAAGTAACCGTAAACGGTTGTATACGGACCGTACTGTTCGACCTGGGTAAGAACGGGAACGCATCTCAACCTACGTTTTTGAATAGCTCATAAATGAACCAAGGTATCTATTCATTTTTGCTCACCATTTTATTTGTGGAGGTTATCCGTTCCCATGCCCAAGAACGGGAACGCATAATAAAGTATAGATTTTTTTAGAGATCTTCACAGAAACCATCAAGCTGATCCATTTCTACTTATGCTTTACTTG
This sequence comes from Rotaria socialis, assembly GCA_905331475.1. Classification (NCBI taxonomy): domain Eukaryota; kingdom Metazoa; phylum Rotifera; class Eurotatoria; order Philodinida; family Philodinidae; genus Rotaria; species Rotaria socialis. The sequence continues at coordinate 33,093 of CAJNYU010003659.1, forward strand.
AGACACTCCTGCATTCTCATTCTTAGGAATGGAAAATTCAAATTGAACTTCCTATCGAGGGAATATGAATCTAGAAACGCGTTCCCATTCCTAGGAACGGTAACTCAGTTAGAGTTCCTATTTTAAGGAACGAGAACGCAGGAGTGTCTCCAGTAAAAACATAAGTAAAAAAGAACCAGTGTGATGATTCCCTACACAGTTTCTAAAATAAGCGTAGTATATGATGCGTTCCCGTTCCTAGGAACGGAACGGGAGCGCGACACTCTTAACTAATATTACTGTTGAAAACTCACCGATTTCGATATTAATCTTACTCTAGAAACTATATGCTAAGCTTTTATTGAATAACAGTGCGCATTCATAGAATTAATTGATGATACAAAGATTAATATTAAATCCTTCAAAATGTTCCAATCATTTAGATAAAATACTAACTACATTGTTGAGAAGAACTCACAACAAATGAGCAACGTGTAATCATTATTAAGAATGCATCAAATCGAATCTTCAGGAAAACATTTTAAGAAAATATAGAACTAAATCAAGAGATACTGTATTTTGTTTTTCGTTTACTATCAACTTTATTTATAGAAAATGAGCAAACTTATTTTGAACATACGAATACGAAGAAGCAGCAGCAGTACACGATTGAACGAAAATTACTAAATATAGAGTTGTTTAGAAAAAGAGAACGAAACATCTTTGGTTATTGTGATATAAAAATTTGTGTTTTCAAAATATTTATCCAGGCTTTAATATTATATCTTCGATAAAATTAGCACTCTCAAAACAAATTTTATCGTTCTTTCCAATAACTGATTTTTTTATGTTATCATGGACCGAGAGTTTCGAAATAGCTGTAATGACTAGTTATCTCTCATGCTGATATGCGATAGAAAACCCAAAAAAGAAGTGAAAATTAAACGTGATTTTCAGATATAGACTTCATCTTTTCTTGTTCAAAAAATGATTGATATTTTTATACAGTACAATCTTAATTCTTTCATTTGTCATTCTAATAATATTGAATAATAATTATTAGGTGTTTGCATTCTAATTATCTATACACATATATTCTTATATAATTTTAGATCGATGATTACTTCTAGAAAAATTCTTCGACTCAAAAATAATGAGCATTTACCGGTGATTACTCTTGCAATCACAATTGTTGTTGTTATTCATCTTTGTAACACACATGATGAAAGAACGGCTAACCAATACATAATGGAAGATAATGAGAAACAAAATCCTAAATTATGTCCCCTCTATCCGTCTACTCTGCAAGGTACTTCTGAATTCAGTATAGTTAATATATTGTGGATAATTTATTTTTATGATCTGTTTTAGGGAATCAATTAATTGATATGTCGCCCGATATGGAATGGACAGATGTTGAAAAACACGTAAAATATGTGCAAAAAGGTAGAAAATTTGAGGTTCCTAACTATTTACTCAAACAAGACATGTATAAGAGCACAGCAGATCAGTAATGTTAATATTCATAATCCATATTTTAGTTTTCTATATGCCATTTAATATAAAATTTTATGAAATAGAATATCAAATATTCAACAAATGAATATTTTCTGTTGTTTTGTTGGTCTATCTATAAAGTATTCGATTCGTTCAGAATATTTTGTTTTCTATTCGAACAAATTCTATATTAACGTAGATATCGATAAATGCTGTGAAAACATTAAGTATAATATATATATAGAAATATTATACAGGTTTCATTTTTGCGCTAAATATCTTGTCTGAATATTTTTCTTCGAAATTTTAATTTATATATGATTACCGATATTCTTAAAAATATATTCCCTTTATAGACTCGAGATTTTTTTATTTTGTTTTTATCGTATAATCTGAAGTAGTATTTATCAATTGAATATATTTGAGATCCGAAAATTGCCGTCAAACTTTTAAAATTAGAGTAGAAAGCAAATTTACATAACACGCGTACAGTAAGTTGTACTTTGCTTCGTGTTTTTCTCAAAACAATTTTTTCTTTGAAAACAAGTGTAGAATCGTCCCTGTCTCATAGTGATAAAGGTTCGATTGAGTTGAGATCTTTTCCGTATATACTTAACACTGTCAGAGCTAAGAATTTATTTTTTGGTTCAAAAAGAAACTATTTTATTGATTTTGCTTGACTCTTCGAAAGAAAACTCCAATAAAAAGAGTGGCATGATTTGTTTTCAGGATATCTTGGATATTTTCGCTTTTTTATTGAAACTACAGAAATACCTGTAAACAATTTAAGATCAATAACATATTAGAATGTTGCGAATACTAAATCATTCGCTCATAGCTTCATATTCTATGCATGTCCAAGTAACGAAAACGAGTGATTTAAGATTACGTCAGGATTCGCAGCAATGATCATAAAAATATGATAATGTGAGCTAAAGGCAAACTGTAGCTGTTAAGTTAGAATCTTTCAACGAAGAAAAACTCTAAATAATATTAGGTAAGTGGTAATAATCGATATATAATTTCTGTCTTCAAATATAGTTTTTAAAATGTTTTATTCGATTTGCATAAGCAACAAATATTGACCAATCTTTTTTTCAATGATTGCAAGAAGACAATGAGTATTCTTTTGATTCCATAGAACTATGAGTAGTGTTATTTCACAATATTTATAATTAGTTTCCTGTATAAATCTATCAAAATCTTCAATATGTTTGTTTTCGGTTATGGAAACAAACAGTATTGTTGGTCTCATAATAAAAATTGATCATTAACTGAATCTCCATGTAAGTTGAATCAAATATCAAGAGTGTATGATGAAAAACAATTTGACCTATAGATTCGTCCATCTATTACTTTCGGATATTTTTGTTTTCTAGAGCATATCTAATCGCTTCTAGCAAATAATAACGAGCATGTGATTGAAACTCACGATATTCTTAAACAATAACAGATAAAAATAGTATCTCTTTGTTTAAAGGTGGACTATATGCTCCAAGTGACTGTACACCTCGACAACATCTTGCTATTATAATTCCATTTCGGAATCGTGAATTTCAATTGAAAATACTTTTACGTCATCTTCATCCTGTTTTACAACGACAAAAACGATCTTATCAAGTATTTGTTGTAGAACAGGTTGATATTATTCATTCATTTTCTAAATATTAACTAACATATTCTATTTGTAATTATAGTTCGGCAATGGTACTTTTAATAAAGGTCTAATCATGAATGTAGCATTTGATTATGCATCAAAAATATCTACATCAGTATTCAATTGCTTTATGTTTCACGATGTTGATCTTATACCAGAAAATGATTTTAATGTATACGAATGTGATTCACATGGACCACGACATTTAGCACCGGCCGTTGATGAATTACGCTATTTGTAAGTCGAATATGTTAATTATTTTATCGTTGAGGAAACAGCCATAAAGCTCAAAATAAGATACAATTACCTTTCAGTCTAAACTATCTCCAATAGATTTATATTCGTTATACATACTGCAAAAAAAATCTGAAAAATGAATCCCAACTTTCAAATGATTGAAACATGTATGTAAGATTTGCGTTCAAAGACTGTTAAATAGTCTTATCAAACATTTCGATATTTCTATTTCGGATGTTAGTTTTCTGAAAATTATATGTAGCATGATCACTAACTGTCAACAATTCACTAAAGCTATTTATAATGTTTATAACAGAGAAACAAGTTAATAGAACTGAATGCTCAAATTTGACATTGTTACCAAATGCATAGATTCAAAACGTGACAGAGAATTATTAATGTATTATCCATCTCAATTAAATATTATATTAATCTCTTCTTTCAATAAAGTGATCTTTCTTTCTATTCAGCTTAATGTATAATGACTTGATTGGCGGTGTTCTTGCTGTGACAAAAGACCAATTTAGCAGAGCAAATGGTTGGTCAAATTTATATTGGGGCTGGGGAGTAAGCGTTTTTGTTTTGCTTTTATAGTTTATAAATCAGGTCATTTTTTTTTCTCTCTCCCTCAAACACATTAGTTCGAAGATGATGGTAAGTTTAACACAATAAAGGTAACGCATAATTTTATTTGTTTTATTTTTTAGATATGAATCACAGGTTTGTAAGTTAGTATTTTCATTGTCGTGCTTCAACTTCAATTTGTTAGATTACGTCATGCGGGCTATCGTATTAGCCGACCACCTAACTCAATTGGCCGTTATAAAATGATTCGCCATCAAAAACAAGTACCTTCATTTAGCAGGTATTTCATGTTCGTTTTTCCATATTAATTATCTATATTTCTACTTCATTAAAAGATATGAAACACTGAGTAAATGGCTCCGTTATTCTTATGATGGCATTCGGCAGCTTAATACACTAGATTATTCGATCGTTAGTACAGAGACTCGTTCATTGTACACTCATATTTTAGTCAATTTTACTCGTTCAGCTACAAAAACTATCGATCATTTGCTGGAAGAGACTCAGAGAGCTAAATAAAATAGATTGTAATGATGATTTTTAATTTTCAAATCAGTTAAGTGTAATTGTAAAAAAATTGAAAGAAAATTGTTTTCAATTAATCAGAACAATTCAGGTTTTTATTTTGTAATCAATCTGATAGTAAGATTTTGTTCTTTTCTCTCTCTCTTTCTCTCTCTAAGAATCTTCATCAATAAAATATGTATTTGTAGATCTATCGAATACACGGAAAACATATAGCAAAATCAACTAAATTCTATGAATGCGAAGAAAAAACTAGATGATTATATTTGTACAGATAATAAAATAGTTACATGATCATGTTTTTACTCTCTATTCGATATTTCTAACATGTATTAATAAAGAAATTTTTGAACAAAATAGATCTCTTTTGTAGATGTTAAAAAAGCGTTTCAATTTATCGCTCGTCGTATTTCATCTACTATTGCAACTAACATTGACTTTCGTTTCGTCTCTACAATGGTCTCTATTAGTGATTTCGTGTATTGGCTACTCAATTCTGTTATATAAGCAATATTATCAATCGAATGATTTCTCTCCCTTATGCAATCATTATCTATCATCAATAATTTTTACTATTATTCACTTTATATTTGTTCTTTCTTATAACAAAATTCTTCCATGGGAAATTGGTCTTGTTGTTTTGTTCATATTACTTATTCTTCATTATGCTCGACGGCTAGGTGCATCGATATTTAGATGGGATCTTACTTGGTAAGTTACATTTTCTGTTTTTTTTCTCATTCTTCTTCTATCATAAAATCATACAGGTTACCTCTGGGTCATCAACAAGAATATGATTCCATTATGTCTATTGTCGTAGTTAAATTTTTCATTTCAAGCCTGCTTCTCTTTGGATATACATGTCAATTGTGTCTAACAACAGTTTGCACACCGTCGATATATTTCAATTGGTTTCTTGTTGTTACTGATTGCCGTTATACATACTCATATCTACTGTATGTTTTTGTTTGCTATTCTTTGAATTTATACTCGAAGTTGTTCTTTTCTTTTTATAGTTCGAGCTATACGTTCGCCGGTGGCATACTCATATCATTATCTTGGACAATTGTGTCGCTTGTTCATTTGATTGCTCATCGGTTCAAATCTTAGATATAAACAAAAGTTGATTTGATTGAAAGTGCAACTATTTAACTGATAGACAATGAAATGGATTACAAGCAACTTATTGAGGAAGAATTTCAGTCAAACTCAATTTATTTGAAAATAAATTCTTATTAGAATTCTTATTGTGCAGATTTTTGAAGAATTTCAGTGTTTAACTTTTAGATTTAGTTGTAATATCACGTGTGTTACAAATAAATCCTAAATGTATTTTTTTCCTTTTTCTAAAATAATGAACGGCAACATAAATTTCGGATAAAACTTTCTGTGTCTTTTACCGTATGATGATGAAAACTAGAGCGATAAACATACGAGAACTTCACTGCTAAAAACTTGAGTATGAAAAATTCTGTGACTAAATATAAAACATTGAATATGGGATAAGTCTATCGCTGCGATTATGAGTCATCTCTTAGTATGCATCCAAATCTAACAACAGATTTTCAATATTTCATGTTTTTTGTCGTTGATTTTGAACTTTATGAATGTTACACTGAAAAAATACACAAGGATTGCTATTCGTAATGATCGAATGAAGAATAATTCAATGAATTGTTCGCTTTACGAAAAAAATGAAAATAGAACTTAAAAATAATAATCAAAACTCATTATGCTTGATTTCTTCTTATCAATTCTTGTATATAGTCTCATAAAGTAGCATAGCTCTTTCTCTTGACATTCCGTATTACTTTTCTATTTCTACCGATGGAACAATGTTATACGATGTGGTTCTTTAGATAAGAACATTTTTCTTGATTTAGACAAAAAATAAATTAAATGTTTTCGAAGCATTCTTAATATTCAATTCGTTTCCATGTGCACCCACTTCTATAGCCACACGCAGATATCCATAAAAATCCACCTACGTTCACACTCTGTACCTTTCATTCTTTTTTGCGAGTATTTTATTTTATCAGTCCTGAAAATTCTTCACATTTGTTGTTTCTGCACTCATCGTTTATGAATGTGTAAATAGAAAATGTTGGTGTATATGAATTCAAACAGTGCATTTTTAGTTCCTTTGACGAATTCTAACGAATTTTATTTTACTTCGAATTATTTATCTCTACATAAAACAAAATATGATTTTGTTTATAGATACAGGAAGACAGAGAAAAGAAACACATTACAAAATGAACATAATAGATCATTGCAGCATTTGAGAACCGCTAACACGACTAAAAACATATTTTTAATATTAACAAATATCTTATTCGACTACTTAGTAACTTTGATTGTATTGCTGTAGAAAGTGGATGACTATAGTAATTAAGTTTTTTTGTACAGCGCGAGTATAGATTTGAGTCACGGCCTTGTTGAGAGAGAATAGAACATGGAAGATATCTATGATTATTAACACTTGTAGCTTTTCCATAAAATATACTCGATAATTTTGCAGTACTGTTAATATAATTGTCTCAAATTTTCGAATAAAATAACATCAATCGTATCAGTTTTATTATAAAACAATACAAATAGAAGATACTAATATTCTAAAATGACTGTTTAATATCCAATTCATCTCAAGTTAGATATTTTTATGTATCTACTGTTGATTTGTGCACATGATCGTACTTTTTATTTATTTTCCGATTCTAATAAATTGATACAAATTATTTCAAATAAAAAACAAACATAATGATAACTTTTACAATATTTGATCAGTGTTTTTGATGGCGTCCTTTTTTGAATAAATGAACAACAACGATTGAAGAAACTAGACTATCCTTTTATAAAAAAAAATGACATATTGGATAACCTTTGATAATTCTAAAGTCTTATTGAATAAGTTGGGTATATAACATATTTTATTGTGAAACGTGATAAAATGTATCTCATAACAAGAAACGATGATATCAAAACAACGAGAAAATAAACTTGTTTTTCGTCCCGAAAAATGATTCATGCTATTATTCGTTTATAAAAGCGTTTCATTTTGCCCGCTACTTGTTGTACATTTTCAATAGTGTCATCTTTATTTATTTTTATTTTATTTTTCTTCACGCACCAATGTCTACTATTACATAATGTGGAAGACTCGATTTGAAGTAACCACTTCTTCAGGTGAAAGTTTGAATCATCATCGTACATTTACTACTCCATCGACAACAATGCACCATTACTGTTCATGGTCATTACAGAAACTAGCTCACGTTCGAGATGAGTCACCATACGGTCTTATTCGTTCATTTTCATCATCATCAATACCAAATCTTGAAATACTTACTGAGGAGGATGAAAATATGTCGTGTTCAAATCTAACATATCATGATCAAACAAGTTTAGTATCAAAAAAATTACGTAAACAAAATTCAAAGCAAGCTTTTATTAGACAACAATTAGTTCTGCCAACAATCATCGAGTCGAACGATCATGATGCAATTTCGGATAGTCAATCATATAATGACGATGAAGATATTACTGTGAACGAACTGATTAATGATAGACATAATGAATATATTTTTAAATCTACACCAAAAGATTCATTTGGAGCAACAAATACAAATTATAATCTAGTTATACAAAATGACATTGAAAGAAAAGAAGAAACAATAAATACAACTATAAATCATGACACAGCTGAATTGACATTTGATACGCAAATTCATGAAATTTTACAACGAAAAACTTCGAAGTTGAATAAAGTACGTGAGATTATGCTGGTGTTTGCTGCATCCAATTTTCAATAAAAAATATCTCATCTTTCTTTATTTGTTGTTGCTATTTTTTGTTTTGTTAAAAAGGTCAAGAAATTTCTTATGAAGTTTTGATTTTAAACTATTAAATTTGATTTAGTCATTGTCTTCATCAGCAGACGTTGACAAAAATAAGATCTTCATACCAACTACATTCAAAGATATTAGTGCATTTTTTGAAACGAAATCATTAATAGCTAATAAAACTGATGCATCTAAACAAAAGAAAATTGTGCGAGCCAAACGACAACTGTCAGCAAAGTCTTATATGCATACAAACAATCATAATTTGCCAAAGATAGAAATCATTTCATTGAGTGAACCAGAATCAACTTTTTTTCGTCATCAAATCAAACGATTAAAGAAAACATCGAACTGCGAATTTGAACCGATTACTGAACAACAAAAAATAGTTAAACATATTGCTACTAGACAATTAATTAGTTTTGATAAAAGTATCAAAAAAATTGAACATGAAAATCAAGCAAAACAATTACCCATACTGATGAATAACAAGTTGCCGATGAACAGTCTTATAAATCAATGTTTTTTCGTTTTATTTCTTACTATTACTATACTTTTATATTTATATTTTTCTAATTTAACAAACAATTCGAAATATACCCATGTGTCAAACCCAATAGTTCATCTTCAAAACTATCCATTCAAGTTTTCTCCTCGACAATCTCAAAAGTCTATTGAATCAATCAATAAAAATGTTATTTCTCGATACGGACAAATGGTACGAAATTTTTTTTTTTCTATCGATAAGTACGAATATAAAAATAATATTTTTTATGTAATAACTTCGACCTATGAACATATATACGATTATTTTGTACATTTATTTATGTAAACCTACAACTAAATATATTACTAATAAAAACATATTGACTACTGATGTGATATTCAAATGAATCTCTTTGCTAATTTAATATTTTCAAATGAATGTATACTAATATTTATTTAATTTTACGAAGTAATTAATATTAACACACTACAAACGACGGATCAATTCGAGATAAATGGAGTATCAAAAACAACAGTTAAACTTGTTTCTAAACCATTGAAAGACGCTGACATACTGTTAAAGATATACTCGATATTAAGTGCATAGATATCAAAAAACCAATAAATTCTTTCATCATTTCTATTACAAATAATCTTTTTTTTACCTCGTTCAAAATCTGAAAATCCTATTGAATTTGACTGTTTCTTGTAAAACAAAACGTCTATCATCCTGTGTGTGGGGATTCCAATGGTGCACTTTTCTCATAGTTTAAATGTTATTACTTTGGAATTTAATTAAAAAGTACAATCAAGACAATGTATCGATTCTAGTCAGAATGGTCCTTTATGTTTTTGATTACAAACGATGATAATATACAACCTTTTCTTTTGTTGTTTTTCTCTAACGATAGAATAGAAGACTTCAATGTACACATATTTCAAGAAGTGAATACGTTGATTATCTAAAATATTAATGTAACTCAGAGTCTCATTGTTTCATTTCTTTGTTGAGCCTCATTTTCAGAATAAAATTGAGAAACAATAATTCTATTATGAATAACAAACAAAAAAAGAAAGTTTCATCTGACTCAGAACATAAATTATGAATTCATGACGAAAAAAAAAAGTTCAATATCGATAATGATGTCGAGAATAGAGTAAATCATGGAAAAGCTTTGAATCAATCGAAGCTAAAAAAGTAAATATAATTGTAGAATACTTTAATGTAAAAAAGTAAGAATATTCATACGCGAACTATTTCTTTTTCTTTTCATTGGTACTGAAGCCACCAATTTTCGTTTACTCGTACAGCCAAGAACTAGAGAAAATAAATTAGCAAGTCCATTGAGAAAAACTAAAATAACATACAATTTCGATCAGTTTTTGAAAGATCAATATTCATTTCTAAATTTTGCTCATCTTCATCATTGAGCAAACCAATGGGCACGTCAGCTACTGCTGTAACTAAAACAAATGATAAGGCAGAGAAACAAAACGCTTTTTGTTTTCAAAGTATATTTTGATTTTTAATCGTACGTTTCTTAAAAATCATTGTTTCTTTTTTATATAATTCATTACGTGGCAAAAATCCAAGTGATGACGTTGTTGTTGTTGTTGTTGATTGATCTTCGTTAATATTCTCAAATGGATTAGCAAACATAGAAATTGTTCGAAGAAGTGTATCACGCTTTTGTTCACTTATTAGTGCTTGTCGAGTTCCATCCATATCATCCGACATGCGAACAACCATTTGTGAGAGTGATTCAGCAAACCATGGTTGAAGTACACGTACCAATCGTATAAATATGAAACAATGATCAAGTTTAGTTGATAATTGCTCAGTGAAATAAAAAATCCAACCAATTCTTTGCCGATCAATTACTGAACAGTCACTTGATGATAATCGATAATAATCAGTTATAAAATTTAATATTTTATCAATCATTAATGAAACCAGATTACTATCATTAAGAATTAATTGAATGATCGGCTTCCAAAATTGAACTACACACGTTGGAAGTAGATCAGATGATTCTATCAAAACAAGATTCATAGGACTGATTTGAATGCTCGTTTTCACTATTAGATTACCTGAGTCATAAGAAAGACGTGCTAATTGATTGGGTACCATTATAAAATAACCGCATTGTACGAAAACTTCAGCCATAATTTCCCTGAAAATTTTTTACTTTCTTTAAATAAATAGGTGCATTTAATTCGACGTTTAATTACTTTCCATTACACATTTGTAATGCTTTTCTTATTTCTTCAACACGTTCATCGACCATTTGTAGTCGTTTTTTACTTCGCTTTGTTAGAAACTACAAGAAAAAAATGTTGTTGTTATTCTTCTCCCAATGTATATGACAACAACAAAAAACGAACATTAAGACGAGCATCCACATAAGCTTGAATAGTCTCACGAGCAATTATTTCAAGTAATTCGCTATAAGAACCTTGACTAAAGAGTGCCATCGTTTCCACTAAGTCGTCAAGACAATGTTTCTATGATAATAATAAAAGACATCAGTGTGTAATTATATATACGCATATATATACAAATCAAATAAACATGAATTATGAAAATATAGTTATTCACTTACTCGAAGCCATTGTTTACTAAAATCGACAGCAGCAAGTAAATCATACAATGATGGTAATTCATGATGATGAGCAATATCATGTCGTAAACTTATTATATGACCAGGTAAATCAACCTAAATCGACAACAAAAAGAGTAACGAATAAATAAAATAATAAATTTAGAAGATACTTGTTTAGCAATATTCCGATATGAAAGACGAGAATGATGAACACGATATGGAGCACTAACTGCATCGACGAATCTTAAAATTGAAACAATAATTTATAAAATAATCGCTAATGAACTTGATCATGGTAATCGTATTTCTATAACCGTACTGATCATATTTATCAGGATTCATTTTTCAATGGTACAAGAAAAACACTCTATTTTTAAGATTTCTGAGGGCTGGAAGAAATTTAGAGTTTTACAGCATCATATTCAGTAAAAACGAATTCTGCTATAAAAAAATTCGTTCTCTTCCTCTTGTTTGTATGTTTTCAAATTTTACAAGGGAAATCACAGAAAATGTCGTAACTAACGTCATTACGTACTAAATTACTACCCTTGGGCAATTTATTGCCACGTAATTATCTAAAGTCTGAAACTTGTGCTGTTACATTGTTTAAAAGCTTGTCTCTGATAATCTACATCAAATATTTTCTTATAGAATGTATTTAATAAACCAGTTCATTGACTATTCAAAGATTTATCTGATTTTGAGTTGAATCCTTGGTAGAATTTGAAAAAATAGCACATGAAAATTTTTATTGATCGTATACTTCTATGATAATACAAATTTAAGTACTAGACATAAATTTACTTTAATACAGCTACTGCACAAGCATATTGTAGAGCACTGTTTTCATCAGTTCTATTTTGTTCTTCTTGTTCTGATCGAATTATTTCAATTTTAAGAATGTGCTTTAACGAACCGAGACCCATTGGCAATTGACTTATCCTAAAAATGGCAAAATCATTTCATAGAGTAATTACTTATTATGCACTATTCAAACCTTGCTTCTAATTCGTTAATTTTGTTTATCGCTTCTCGTTTATCTTCGATTGCATTTGAATAAGCAAGTTCAATTAATTTTCGTACTTCTTGACTAAAGGATTCAGCAAAAAGAAATGATTCATTATTTTATTTTGTACTTGAAAAAAAAACAGAATTTACTCGTTTCGAAATGGAGTCACACTTAAAGTTATGGATGCCATCTAGAACGATAAATGCTTCGTATATACAAGAAAAATTGCTATATAGTTGTGCCGTAAAGAGAAAAAAAAGAGAAAAGAGAAACCCAAAACAAGCAATTATTGACTATCACAGAAACATTCAAACATTTACGAAGTATATCAGTCACAGAATAAAGATATAACGCGTTTCTTTTATTAGAGATTCTTAATTGCTGATCCATTAACTGATTGTTGGTACTTCATTGAGAAGAATATTTGAAAGTTGCACAGAACTATTTGTATCCAGTGAATATTGTCGACGATACTGTCCAATAGTATTACGAGTCTAAAGATAAACAAAAGAAATTCACTATCATTAGAATTGTAGAAGATTTAATAGTAAAGTAAGAACTAAAATTAGCTGTACTGAATTTCTTCAATAAACCCGAAACTTTTATCTTATTTTCATCATTATTCTAAAATATTGTAATTTTATGTCAACTACTAACCATTGAATGTCGAGTACAGAAGTCAGTTCGAACCAATTTTTTTCGTTTCGCATTTGATTCCACATAGAATTTCGAGTTTACTCCAGTTATTCTCTTCACTTTCAAAAAGTGCGATGTTTTTCAGAAGCACAACATGGATAGTGTTCCTAGCAGGTGGTTGGGGGAACGGGNCTTAGTTTTTCTACAATAAACAAAATATATTTATTTCTTCCTTTGTTTTTTTTTCTTAAATTATTTCAGCCAATCTTGAAGTTGCCCTGGCAAGTTAGACTTAATTTGAAAGAAGAAATTTGCTTTCATCAAAAACTCTAGTAGTGAACAAGTAACAACGAAAATTAAAACTAGGAACATCTTTTATAGTTGCCATATGATATTCTGAGAATGATAGAGTACCTCTGTTGAATAGAATCTGTAATTTTATTATACATATGCAAACACTGCTATAAACACATGTCTTTTTAAAACGATTTTTCGATATATCGAAATGTTTATTCTTATTCGTCTTATAAGAGCTTTAAAAAACAAAAGAATGTTCTAAGAAATTTGAAATAGTATTGTACAATTCTTTTTCCATGAGCGTTTTCTCTTGCCATCATCGTAAACACATTCCAATGTCAAACGATTCTTATATATCTATTGTGAAATTGGAGTTCAAGGATACAAACACATGTCTGAAGAAGAAAGTACAATCTTACGGAAAAATTCCCTTTTAAAAGTCATTTTGCCTAAATGACAAGAGAATAGATGTTTTAGGTTTGTAATGACATACTCATGTATCATTCTGAAATTAATAGTATGCCTTGTTCAACTATCTATTATGCAGTTCAATATTGCGGTAAAAAGAAAAAAAAACACTCACTATATTGGCAAAGAATGATGCTTCAGATGTTTTCTCTGAATAATTATCATATTGATCAAGATCATCATGTAATTTAAGTGCCAAAGTATCATAATTATTTCTAATAAGATCTAATACCTTTTGAGGAAAAAGCGCAACAAATCGTTTTTTATTAAACAAAATCTCAATTTTATACTTGATTTTCAGTTAATGGATTGTTTTGAGTGTTTGAAAAAGTTTCAATTTTTGTATTAAAATGATTTGTTATAAGTCTTTAAAACAGAAAAAGAAAAGAAATTTATTTCACAACCGAAAGATTGTCCTTTTTGTATTTTTATTTTACCTGATATTTGTTAAATTAACCATTAATTTTAATGCTGATTCTTTAAATTCATTATCATTATTTGCATATCGAAAGGCTAAATATTGAAAATAGAAAAAAAACACAGAATCTAATAAAAGTTTATTTACCAAATGCGTATAAATTATCAAATACATGATAACATCGTACTGTTTCATAAAAAACTTCATCATACGCTTCTGGTGTTCTCAAGAATGTATCACCAAATGTAATAAATAAATTAAATATGTTAATGATTCTCGAAGCTAATTGAAATAAATCTCGATGTTTGGTTAATTGTGATTCACAGTTTTGAAGAAATTTTAAAAGACATATTAAAGCTAAATAATAATATTGAAATCAAATTAAGTCATAGCAATAGCTAAAAAAAAAACTTCTACCGTTCCATAATGGTCTCCATGAATAAGACAAACGTGTTCGGGTACGTTTTTGAAATGAAAGTATACGTTGAATGATGCCAATGCATTTTCTATTTGAACAAAAAATAATTGTTTTAATCTAGTTCGAATAACAAACAAACAAACTTACGTATAAAGATCAAATGGAAAATTACGCATCATATGACTCCAAATGAATTCCATCATTAAATCCAAAAGTGCAACAGCTAATGGCCGTGATGGAAGATTTTTTTCACTACTACGTTTGCGATGACGCATTGGCTAAAATAATTTAAGAAAAAAAAACAAAGGAAGAAATAAATATATTTTGTTTATTGTAGAAAAACTAAGATAATGCATACAGCTTTATGAAGATAAACAGTAAATGTAACATTTTCATCATGCATCGTTGCATTTGCAAATTCATCTTCTGTTATACAAAGAAGAATTAAATAACATAATTTGGTTGTATTACACATATCTTCATCTAGTATTAAAATTGAAATAGAAATAGAAATAACAGTTCTTTTTACAGATATTTTTTATACTTTTTGAAAATTGTTGAATAATTGAGCAATATTCGAGAAAAACAGAAAGAAGATTATTCGATCCAGAAAAATCATCCATATTGGAAAAATCTGTTTGATCTTGAACTAAAAATTTAAACTAGTTGTAATCAATTCTAGATCTTTAACGAACCAGCAAGCATTGATGCTGAACTTAAGACTGGTATTAAAGGAGGTAAAGCATCTGTGCTTGATAATGATGAGCCTTTTGTTGTCCATGAATTAGTTGCTGTCTACAAATAAACTAATTTTCATTGATTGATGAATTTGAATGAAATACATACATGTGTCAGAGCTGATATAAAATTGCGATTGAGATGAACAGCTTCATAGAATGCAAGCAAAAGGCAATCATCGACTCTAGACAAATAAAAACATATTATTAAAGAAATGAAATCGGGCATCAGTCGAAACTACTTTTTCATTCGACGATTTCCAGCTCCAGATTGTATGGCTGAGCCCACCTAAAACGCATATAACCAAAAAAAACGAAAATATTTCGATTTCTACTGTCGCAAACTAGGACCTGCTATGTTTTACTGACAGCGATATTCTCCTATGAATATCGATGAAAAATGTATAAAACCTTTTATCAACAGAGTAAGTTTATTCGAGATAATATTTCATTAAAAATGCTTTCGAGATTTTTGACGATCAGACTTTTCCTCTTATAGAAAAATTAGACAGACTTTCGTTACGTAAGATTTCTATGAATTACTATACTAAACCATTGGAATTGAAGCAGAATAGAAAACTGGCGCTGTCAGTTTTGGAAAATTTCTTCTACCAGAAACGATGATGACTAATCACGTACTCTAATTGATAACTACAACAAATTTCACCATCTCTTTGAATGTATATAATTGAGGGATCTTTACATTCAAAGAGATTTGCGAGTACTCGTTTCTAGGCAAAACGAAAAAAGGCACACGAATTTTCATCAATCCAACTTGAAGTTTGTGCTCATAATCAGGTAGCTAAAGATTAGAATTTATTCTTCTTTTCTTAAAGAATACAAATAAGATATTCTTTATTTCAAGACTCTATTCGATGTTCTACGAGTCAAAGAAGATATTACTTACGAATGTTGTTAAAGAACTCCACCATGATGATGATTCATTTGCAGTTCGTTCAATATCATACGCTCTACAAATGTAACATATTATATTTAATAATATAATAAATCTATTTACTTATTATATTCATTTAGAGATGAACCAATAACTTGTGCTAAACTCTAAGCAAAACAAAACGCTTCATTAATAAACCAATTTGATTTCAATTCACTTACAGTTAATGCAACTTCATCATCAAATACTGAAAATCGTATAATATACGTGTTAGATGTCTATAATATAATCAAAATTATACAATCTCTATTTTATAAAAAAAAAGGCTTGTTCATCCTACATCATATTTATGATACTGTAAAAGAAGTGCAAGTAACAAGCAAACATCATAACCATGACTTGCTGGACAACGAATCAATAGTTGTGTAATTGAATCGAAAAGATTTACATTTGCCATCATATAATCCATAAGCATATTTTCATTTATATTTAACATTGTCGTACAACATGTTAAAATGACATCAAATGCAGCATTTTTTAATAAAATACTTCCAGAAAAACTTTCATCAATAAGAAATGTATGATTAACTGATTCGATTAAAGTCTATGACAAATAGCACAAATAATATTAATGACATATTTAAGAAAAACAATAAATATACTTCAAATTTATTATCAGCTCCTTCACTGCCACAGAGAAAATCCAATGCTGGATTACCAAAACCAGTGCGTTGATTGACTCTACTTATTGTATGTATAAGAGTGCAGATAGTCTAGAAAAAAAAATTTAAAAAAATTAATATTGTTATAGTATATTAACAAAAATAGGTACATAATATGCATTTAATTGTCGAATACGATGTGTTGCATTGATAAACGTAAGGCATTGATCAAACATTGTATTCAATTGAGGCTATTCATTCATTGAAATTTTATTATTTTCTTTCAAGCAAACAGAAATATTATAATGCATACTTTAAGTACAGCAGGTTTATCAAAATAAGTGCGTTCAAGTTCTTCTAGTAAATATTTTGCATTCACTTTTAAAAGAAAGAAATCATCCCAGTAATGACCATTGTCAAGCCACGGTTGGTCACCCTGAAGATAATCATTGAATTTCAAAGAAAATAAACAATATCAAATATAATTCAAATAATATAAAGCTTACGCTGAACAGAGCATCGTAGAGTACGACAATTTTTTCTTTTAAAGCTGTTTTGACAGGCCAAAACGATTTGTTAACAGTATTACTATCAGCCGACATTCCAATTTTAACTAAATTTTCACGCTGGGATCGAAGAAATGTATTGAGAATACAAAAAAAACTAGCAATTTTAGGCTCAGTAAAACGATTTGTTAATGGTAAAATCGAATGATTTTTTCTATAGATGTCAACACTAACTTATGAAATAAATAGCCGGAAATTTTAATTTTTAAAACTCTAGAGACTATCTCTCTCTCTACATTATAAGATTGTAATTAAACGGGAAATTTTGGCAGGTGTCACTACAAGACAAGACTGACATGAAACCCATTCACCGTATTTCTTTACAGATACCGAAAATCTTATCGTGTCAGTATATAAAGAAATGATTGAATGGTTTCATATTGCTCGGTTGAGTTCGGCTGGTGCCGGGGCTAGGCTTCAAACCTAGGGACGCTTCGCGGCGTAGCAGTTCGATTCTGCCTATCGAGCGATTACAAACAAGCAAAACCTTTTTTTTTTTACTATGCCTTAGAACAAATCTTTGTAGTACTTTTTTCTTGTACTTTTTACAACAAGAAACAAAACTCAACAGATGTCGATTATCTCATATCTTTCATGCTTCTCTTACTCTCGAACATATGTTTTATAAAATGAAACCGAACAGCAATTTATATACAAACCACATATTGCCTTTTTCTCGTTGGTAGGTTTGCTATCCAATATAATAGATTTTTCATTGTTTATTTATTATTTCTATTTTTTTCATTTCTTGTTATACATACACTACCGTTTCGCTTGCTTATTTTTCTTCGTTCTGTCTATTTAACATGTTTTCGTCTCCAGTGAAGACCGTAAAAGTTAACTCGTGCTCGATATTCAGCATGAATACATAGCAAATGAAAAAAATATATGTTCCTTATCAAAAATACTCGTTTGTTAATATTTTATGTTTTTCTTCACTGATTATTGAGGCTTTCGTCATTTTGTATGATGTTCTCGGTTGTGTTATTATCGTCCTAATAAGTTCTCTTCAGGTAAATATAGATGTAAAAAAACCTAGCTGATGATTAATAGGGCATACAGGATTATATAAAAAGTTTCTGGTTGTTCTTTTTTTATCAATATGCATTCTCGAGATAAATCTATGCAAAATGTTAAAGATATCACGAGACTAAATCAGAAGCTAGGTCCCATCATGAAAGAATAAAAACAAAGAGGTTTTTATCATCGACTGCGACAAGGCTGAAACACGTCTCCTCATCTATAATATTATTAGGGACAATATTGGTGAAAATTACACATAACAAAAAAAAGTCGAAGCCTTTATCCATGACTAAGCATCAACGTGATGACAAAGCGTTTGAACTTGGCAAAGTATTATTTAATTTAATTCTAATAATCTTTCTTTGAATCGATTTATTTCAGATTGATTCATCAGATTCGATGCCTCAAAGAGGTGGGGCTCGGTCCTATCAAGTTGTTAATGACGGAACGGACGATCAATTTGTGAGTGATAATTTATTTCAGTTATAATTTTTAATTATTTATTTGCACTAGATTTTATATGGATATTCTCGATCGGTAGCACGAACAATTATTGCATGGATATTTATCGTTTTAACTGTTGGATTTCTTCGTCTTGTGTTTTATTGGAAACCTCATTGGTTTCTTCGATGTTGTTGTACTCGAGCTGATTTAGCCGTTGCTCAATATGTTCTATTAAAAGTACAAATGGTTTTTAACAAGATTCTTAATAAAACTTGTTCTGTCTTTTTTGCTTTGAATCTTAGGATCGATATCAACAATGGTATGTAGAAACTGTGCTCATAATCAATACTAATCCAAATTCTGCTCATTCAAATGACTCTCGGTATATTGAATTTCCATTCATCCTTATCTCTTATATTCTTCTCGATGTTTTTTAATTATTTTCTTTTTCAAGCAATTTTGTTTCTACAAATCCTTCAAGTTGTGATAGTTTGTCTGAACGACAACAAGCAGATGATGTAAGTAGTACGATAGAGATAGAGTTCTATAGTTTGAATCAAATAAATAAATGTTTAATAAGAAAATCAATACAAAAATAATAATAAAAGAAAGTATTTAGTCTGCAGGTGAACCTTTTCTCATGAGCAGCTCTAATACGCCGCCAAAGAAAGAAGAATATCGACAGCCGGTAGGTTTATTCGTTTTGTGTGCCACAGGTGACCTGTCTTTGTGTATGAAAATTTATCTGGACTGCATGACTTAAATTGCATTGTGTGGTTTTCTTCTTTATTTGTACTTTTTCCTTCAGAGATGGTCCTATTCAACCGAGTTTTTTCAAGAAATGCTTCAATATAATTTTGAAAACGTAATAAACAATAATAAAACTAATATGAAACCCGCCTTTATATGACACACTAAAAGCATAAACTCTATCGCATCGATAAAATATTTACACTCATCAATATTTTAAAAAGAAACATATACCTTAAGATTAATAATAATCATCACTTTTCACATCCTATCACCAATAATTTATTTTATCAAATGTCTATAGTATTTTATTAAATTTATGCTTTATTTAGACAACTATTTGTTACAAGATTATTTTAGTTTTTTTCAAAACGAACATGAGTTGATTGACTCGATCGAGTTTAAACCTAAGTTAACTCGATAGCCATTAGTTATTGATTAATTTATATCTTTTCAATGTTATAATTAAGTAATTTCCTTGACTCACACGAAAATGCATGGTATTTTTAGAAAAATACTCTACAATTTAATGATCGATGCATGAATTCTATCCACAATATTTATTAAAGATGCCAATATAGGTGATTTGACTGATGTTAAGTGCTTGTAAAAGAAACAAACGAAACTATAATCTCTTTTCAATAATAATTAAAATAATAATAATAACGAATGAAGCTAATATGATTATTATCATATTAGTTTGAAACTTTAAAGGAAATAGCAATGGATAAAATTATTTTGCTGTTTGTTTATCTATCTGACTTTGAGTTTCTCTTTTTGTGATGAAAGTTTTGCTATATTTTAGCCAGATAGTCATCGATACTTTATCAACAAACGATGGCGTTATGTATGGGAAGAAGCTGAATACAAATTTAAAAAGATTTTGTATGCTACAAAAATACTAAAATCTATTGATTTATTTGTTTGTGTGTGTTTTCTATAATAGGGGTATCGAGGAAAATGTTAAATGTGAATATTTCAGTCAGATTCGTCCCTTAACTGTTGAACAACGTGCACAAAAGTAATTTAACTACATCAAGCAATTATATTTTTCTTAATTTATTATTTTTTTTCAATTAGAAAAATCATTTATGGTGAAAATAGCATCAGTCTACGTCTTACACCCATCTTACATTTACTGATTCGAGAGGTAAAATTTTAAATTAATCCTTCCATTGTTTTATTTTAATCTTCCATAAAGGTTCTCTCACCATTTTATATTTTTCAATTATTTTCATGTCTCTCATGGTTTCTTGACGAATACGTTGCTTATGCATCATGCATTATGTTTATAACTGTAGTTTCAGTTATCGTCACATTACGTGAAGTTCGAAAAGTATTTGTTTCTCTTATCAAACAAATATGTCAAAAATTTATCATGTATTTTAATCCTAGAATGAACGGGCGCTACGTGATACAGTTCATCAATCCGAAGTAACAACTGTTGTAATCTATAATTCTGAGACAAATGAAGGTATATATTCAAAATCAGTTTTATTTTTTATTTTTTAATACGATCGATTTATTTATTTTTTAGAAGAACAGCGTGATATAATTAGTGAAGATCTTGTTCCAGGCGACATCATTATAATACGTGGTTCAACAACAATGCAATGTGATGCTGCTCTACTAAATGGAAATGTAATTGTAAATGAATCCATGTTAACAGGTGAAAGTATTCCTGTAACAAAAGTTCAAATACCTTATTATCAATCGTCATCGGATCATTCTGCACTTAATCAAACATTTGATATTCGTGAACATAATCGATTTATATTATTCAGTGGTACATCTGTGATTCAAACACGTTACTATGGTGCAGGTGATGTACGAGCTATGGTCTTGCGAACAGGTATATCTACTATTTTGTTTTTGCATATACCATGATGATTTTATTTTTCCAATTTTCTAGCTTTTGGTACAGCAAAAGGTGAACTTGTTCGATCAATTCTTTATCCAAAACCTGTTGATTTTAAATTTAACACGGATACATATCGATATGTAGGTGGTATGGCATTAATTGCTTTTGGTGGTATGATATTTTCAATGGTATTAAGAGTAAGTCATTTTTTAATTATTAGTTTCTGTTAACCAAAATAAAAATACATTCTTGAGATAATCGAAGATGTTGGTTTTATTTTAATTAGATAATACGTCGTGAACCTGTTAGTGTCATTATTAAACGTACTGTTGATATTATTACAATAGCAGTACCGCCTGCTCTTCCTGCTGCTCTATCTGCCGGTCTCGTTTATGCTCAAAATCGTTTAAAAAAAGATAATATTTTTTGTATTAGTCCTCGGTCTATTAACATATGTGGCTCAATTAATACTGTTGTGTTTGATAAAGTTTGTTTTCTATTTTAAAAACAAAATTTCTTCCTTATTTATAACTATTGATGTGTTATATTGTATCAGACCGGAACGTTAACTGAAGATGGACTTGATCTTCAATGTGTTGTACCAATTATTCGTACCTATAATACAACAAATGATCCTCGACAAGTTCAATTCGGCTCTGAAATAACTGAAGTAACAAATTTAAATTGGCGTGAGGATGAAGCTCAAAGTATGATAATTGTTTGTATGGCTGGTAAATACTAAAACATTTATTTTATAATAACTAATAAGAAATGTTTCTTACACTAAATCTAGCATGTCATACATTAACAAGAATAAATGGTGAACTGGCGGGTGACCCACTTGATCTTAAAATGCTTGCATTTACACAATATGAATTATATGAACCGGCGGCAAATGAACAATCTAATTTCGATACACTTTTTCCAACAATTGTACGACCAATTAATACACCAAAAGATGTAGCCTCACCATTAGGTCGATTTTCAGGTTCTGTTAGTTCACTTATTGCAGGAGTAAGTTTAAATAAAAAGTTTGATTTTTCATTTTGATTGATCTTACTTAAATAGAACATTCCATTTGAAATTGGTATTGTTCGTCAATTACCATTCAGTTCATCACTTCAACGAACAAGCGTTATTGTTCGAATTCTTACAAAAGATTCATTTGATTTACTAACAAAAGGTTCACCAGAAAAAATTGCTGAACTTTCAAGACCGGAAACAAGTGAGCTACTAAATATATAATCAAATATAACATGCATATTGAACAAATATATTTTATTAGTTCCAAAAAATTTCAATGATATACTTTCATCGTATGCTAAACAAGGTTATCGAGTATTAGCACTTGCCTATAAACCATTGGAATTAAATTATGTCAAAATTCAAAGAATTGAACGGTTAGTTACGCATGAATCATTCTACACAAATCACGACCGATTTTACTCTATCGCTAGATACCATACGCTTTTGTTTGCATTATTAAATAAAATTAATTTCTTAGAATTGACAAATATATATACATATATATATATATATATATATATATATATTATGAGTGTTCTAGAAGAAAAATTTCTTGAAAAGATACTTTTTTCTGTGATCGTCCTATAGAAACGAAAAAATCATTTAAAAACTCCTGATGTGTCACTTAGAAGATCGCTAACAAATCTAAAAGTATAACTTAATACCTAATCACAAGTACTCTATTGGAAATGATCTAATAGAAGCCTTTTTACTTGATTGAGCAGCTTTTCAATAATATTCGGTCGTGGCTTATGTGAAAATATTGCTATAATAATAATAATTAGACTAAACTCTTTCTGATTCATTGATTTAAATAAAATAGAGAAAAAGTTGAAAATGATCTTATCTTTCTTGGTCTTGTGGTTATGGAGAATCGTCTGAAGCCACAAACAGAAGGTACATTAACAAAGATGATTATTATCTTATTCTGCGGAAAACATTTCACTGACTAATTTAGGCGTTTTGAAAATACTTTCAAATGCTAATATTCGGACAATAATGTGCACTGGTACGTTTCCTGCACTCTTTCGAATATGAATTCTTATTTATAAAAATACATTTGATACAGGTGATAATATGTTAACTGCATTGAGTGTTGCTCGCGATTGTGATATGATTCCCGATGATGCTAAAATAATTGTTATTGAAGCAACTGAATCAAATAGAACACCAACATTTACCTATGCTCAAGTTTTTAATCGAAGAGTCAAAGAAGTCAGCTATGATCTTAATGTATGTATATTTTATTATTAATGTATTCGATAAATCTTACTAAAAGAAAATTTAAAATATGTATAAACCCCTACACAGAATAGAAGCCCACCCTCTGGGTTAGATTTCTCCGTTGAAAAGCAAGGTTTGCTTCATGAAAAATGAACTAAAACCGATGAAAAATGAAAGGATGAACATTTCTCTATCAAATAACGCAAAAGCTGGCATCAGGGCATGCTTTGTTACAAAAGTATAGCTTGTGGAACAGAGGCATCACCCATGAGCTTCTATTCTGTAGGAGGGTTTAACCATAAAATTAAAGTAACATCGTCTTCACGGTAAAGTATCTTGAATCTTAGAGTGCTCGTCTATTTTGATTGTTTTGAATCACACTAGTTTTCAAAAATAAAAAAGAATCAAAACTTGTCTTAAATTTTTTCTATAACAATTCTAATGATAAAAGCCAGCTCATATATTGTTGATCTTGATAGTTCAAAATTTTCTAGATAAAAGCTGTATAATAATAATAATAAATCTACAACTGGGTTGCTTTGATATATTTTCTACTTCTTTTTTTTCTTTTTTTGTAAGTCATTGAAAAACAAATGGTAGATAACTTAAGAGCACACAGATAAAGGCAATTTATTTAATCGCTAGGATGAAGAAAAGATAGTCTTTATATGACCGAAGAAATTAATACTATTTGATAAACCTTTCAGAGAGTATTTGTTTTGATTTAGTTGTTCTTTACTTTGATTTAAGAATATAAAACAACAACAAAAAGTCATGATGATAAACACGCTTTACAATTAAAAGCTATTAGCATAAAAAAAAGAAAAGAATTTCGTGGAAAAGACTTTCCATTACTTGGTTCCGATGCGAAAAGAACATATTGAAAAGAAAAGAGAAACAAAAGCAATGTTTAATTTTTCATATGAAATTTACAAAATTTATTTTGAATATTTTTTGTCACTCAGTTTAAAAATGATTTGAAGATTTCAAAAAAGTTACTATTAAAATTAAATATTTTAAGAGAACAAACAATTCTAATTAAGTTTCCCCCCATAACAATTTCTAGTCTCATCGATTAATTGAACTTGATCGTCGTTCACCATATCATTTTGCCATATCCGGTAAATCATTCCAAATTGTTCGTGATGAACATCCTGAATTATTACATCGAGTAAATTATGATTTTTTCTTTTTCAAAAATAAATACTTTTCTATTGTTAAAAATGTTATTATATAGTTATGTGTACGTGGCACAGTTTTCGCAAGAATGTTACCCGAACAAAAACAACAATTAATTGAAACATTGGAAGAACTTGGGTAAGTCATGAAAACTAGAGAAAAACAAGTTCGATCTTCTCTTTTCTTCTTTTATTAAACTATCGAAATGTATCTGAAATACATCGATTAATATATATGGTTGCATCACTTCCACCAAAAGATGTTTGATGATGTAATGATATTGGTGTTGATGTCCTTGAATATTCATGATTAGGACTTCGTCTATGTGATAATTGTCTATGAATAGATGGATGAGCAATAGTATTTTGTTTATATGGCAATTTAGTTGAAAATTGTCTTTGAAATAATGAATCACGTGGTCGACAGAAAAGAATATTTGTAAATGCCCGTCGGAAAACATCACTAAATATTGTATAAATAAATGGATTTGCCATGGATGAACTATAACCCAGCCATGTTATTGAAAACCACATAGTTGATGTTATACGTTCACTACATTCTTCACATACAGCTGATATAAATGTACAAATAAAAAATGGTGTCCATAAAGTAACAAACACACAAAATATAATAAGCAAAACTCTTAAAGCTTTGCGTTCATTGGCAGCAACTATATGCTCATCGCGTATACGTTGTGAATAATTTCGATGTTGTTGTTGTTGATTTGATATTGCTGAAAAATATTTTGAATTTAATCGATGAAAAACTGACAATGAATCGGATGAATTCGTATTTGTTGTTGAACTAAACGGTTGTTGTTGTCGTCGTAAACCATGAGAATTTGAATATGTAAGAAAGTAAGCTGAACGATATTGAAACGGTTGTCCACGTTTTAATGGTCTATGACAACGCAGCGATCCATGATTTGCTCGTTGATTTGGTGTACGCACTTGAGCAGACGATGATGACGCTGCACGAGGACGATGATCGTTCTCTAAAATAGGATACGTTTCACATTCAATTGGACGAAAAGCACTAGAAGAATGTTGCTGATGATGATATAGATCCTGTTGATGTGTTGGATCTAATGGCGATGATGTTCTAAGCGAATGTTGATCTAATGATGCTGATGATTTTTCATGTGAATCTGGTAATGTGGTTGGTGTTTGACGTAAAAATCTTGTGAAGAAAGATGATGAAGATGATATTGGTCGATTAAATGAAAATTTAGGTTGCTTAATGGAATTATATGGATGCGTATCGTTAGTATTAGTTTCGTGCGTACTAGTTATATCGAATGGTGGAAAAGAATTTGTTTGTGTTGAAACTGCTTGAGAGGTTTTTGTTACATTTGAATTTATTGATGATGTTGATGTTGATTGATGTAATTGAAATGATTTTTCATAGAGTTCTTTCTTATTTATTTCATACTCAATGGCTAATGGACGTAATCGATAAGGATAGATAAATATATAATATTGAAGAACATATTGAATCATAGAAAAACAATATTGCCATGGAATCGTGAAGGATATTGTTTGAATAGGAATAAATAAAGTAGAAGGAGTACATGATGTTGAAGAAACTTTTGCTTGGGAATTGATTTCAGTTGTTTCAGCTAAAATTAATACAGAAACATTGTTTTATTATCTTATGTTTAATTCGATATACAGGGTATTTAATTCAGAATAGAATAGAATTTCACCGAAAAAGTATATGAAAATGTCATGATAGATGATACTTTGAAATCTCTTCTTAATTGAAAATATCTTCAAAGGATTCCAAAGAAAAGAAAAATTATTAGATCAAAGTACAGTGATTTTCTTCGATAAAAGCTCTTTTTAGTTTTGTTGCAAGCTTTAATCAAGAGTTGTGGAAAACATTGCGCCCTGTATAGTACAACATATTTCATTGTTAAGATTTACAAATAAAATAGCGATATCACTTAAATAAATAATTTAACATTGGTTTGTTTTTACAATGAATGATTGATGCTAATAATTATTTTTCTCCATAAATTATTTGGTATATAAATATATATCTATATATGTGTGCCTAATTATTTATGTCATTTTTTTGCTTTATTCAAATCTTTAATGCTTTATCATTTATTTTCAATAGATCTTTTAAGATGGATATCTGTTGAAGAGCTACGTCTTATTTTGGGTTTGATTTTATGATATTCTATTAGATAGAAAAATGAACTATGCATACTTTATATGTAATACTTACTTCCATTTTCCATATCTGTCGTTGAATAGATATCTACTTCACGTGGTGACATCGCGTGGATAGTTGGTGTTGTTGTTACTATATTTGACATTTGTTGTTCTTTTTGATTATCTACAATGTTTAATACTTGTTGTTGCTTTTGTTCGTTACTAAGTGTCGATTGTTGATGCGTACTAATATCAATAGTTGATGTAACATCATACGAATTAGGTGTTGGTTTTGAATATTCAGTTATTTCAAACACAGTACTCATGTCAGGATCATATTTTATACGATTTATACCTGTAGTCACTATCACTGATTTTTGATCTTGTTGTTGTTTTTGTTGCTCTTGTTGTTGTTGATACTCATATCTTTTTTTATTTGTATTTCTCTTAGTATAATCAATAGTTAAGTGTTGATTGATACGATGAATAAATTCATTATTTATATTTGTTCTATTTGTCATGCTCACTGTACCATATTGAATATTGTTAGAAACTAATTTCCTACTTATATCGGAACTATTTAAAAAAAAACTTTGTGTCCGTAAATCTTTTGACGATCCAGTTGATATTAGTGAGCAATATGTGCTATTTAAATGAGAATTGTTACTGTGATTATTATTATTATTATTATTATTATTATTATTATTATTATTATTATTATCATTGTTTGTTGTTGTTGTTGTTGTTGTTGTTGTTTGAATATCTGTTGCTGATCTATGTCGAATATTGCGAGCTATCTCAGCATATTGATTAATAATTTGTAGAAACGGTTGAAATGTTTGTTTTCGTCGTTTTTCACGGTTAAATTTTCTTTTATTTACTAAAACATTTCGTAATGAACGCATTGTTAACGCATATGTTGTTATCATAATTATAAATGGAATATAAAAAGCAAAAACAGAACCATATAACTTGAATGATTCATTATTGGGTGCACATACACCATTGGATAAAACATTTTGTTTATCAACAATACCTAAAACGAATACTGGAGATGATATTGCTGCACTAATGGTCCAAACAGCAATTATTTTAAGTAGCATAATACGACGAGTTTTATTTCTGCCATAACGAAATGGGAAACGGATTGTGAAATAGCGATCCATGGACATGGTACTCATGTGCCATATTGATGATGTGCAACATAATACATCCATTGTAGCGAATATTATACAAGCATAGTGTGGTAATGGAAAATGGCCTGAAGAGAACATAAATAGCATATGGAAAAATTATGTTAATGTTTCGAATATTTATTTAAAAATTTACCTAAAACTTCTGCAACCATCCCCATGGGCATGACAAGTAGAGCAACAAGACAATCTGCAATAGCTAGTGACATAAGAAAATAATTAGTTGTATTTTGTAACTTTCGTTCTCGTGCTATAGCCAAGCAAACTAAAATATTGCCAGCGACAGTCACAAAAATAACTAGAATAGAAAAAGTAAACGAAGTCTCCTTAATGATGATGATGATATGTTTTCATTCAGTGCTCCCATGCTTAAATACATGTATTTGCGTATTTTTACAAAATCTGTCCGAGATACAATCACATCACTATGTCGTCTAATAACCCAATTAAGCAAGAATCTAAACATCGTTTTCTGAAAGAACCTTCTTCTTTGTTTGCTGTAATTTCTCGCTTGCCATTGATTAAAAAGAAAACAGAATATCAATAATCCATACATACTAATGACTAGTAGGAAACGGTACCACATTATTCAAAAAATTGGTTGATAAACATCAATATCTATTGGTGTTGAGTTTCGTTCGTTGATTGCCCAAATAAAAGTTGCTCCAGAATTAGTAGTTCCCTTAATGCAATGAAATAAAACTCAAAATATAATCAAATACCTCTTTGAATAATTAAAATTAGAGATCAATTGAAATATTTCGATAAATAGTTTCCGTTCACTTATCAAAGACAAGAGAGGATACAAGTATTTCTATAACTTTCAAGTAAACTTAAGATGATAACTAAAAAATTCATGGCACATATTCGGTCGAAAATTGATTGAAGACGGCGTCTACACCCTCTCATATTCTCTCTTTCTTGTCTTATTTTTCTTCTTCATTTTGACGACTGATAATAACAGAGAGGAGGAACTTCTCGTCTCTTATCGCTGTATTTTCTCCTTGGTCGCCTTTCGCTTGCTCTGTTCGTTCGCTTGATAGCCGAGAATTACGTCTATATTGCATTTTGTATATTCTCATCCTATTATTACTAATACAATGTAAAAGAAAATTTTCTCGATTTATGTTTTTTTCTATCATATAAAGATATAATAAACAAATTCAATTTTCATTGTTTTCTCCTAAATATATTGTTTCAATAACCATGCACTGCTTGAGAAGTACTTTATAGTAGATCACACATAATTAGTTTACAAAGACGAAAACAATAGTTTATTTACTTTTTAAACAGATTGCTGATCTTATAATATTCTTCACTTGTGTTATGTAGCTAGATCTCTTGAGATTTCGATATTTACTGCACGACATATAATTATGTTAACTAAAATATGATTTAAAGAAAAAAAGTCAATTTATCTGATTTTTATTTTCAAAAAAAATTCTACTATGAATTTGTTGCATATTCACCATTCAGATGCTAAAAAATATTTTTATTCATTACTTAAATCGAAGTGGTTTTTCCTGTATTTATATCAAAGAGATGGTTAAAACGCAGTAGTTCTTAGATCACTCATCATAATTAGAATAAAAAATGTCCTTGAAGCGAGAAATTATAGAGTTAGCTTCAATAGTTTCTTTATAGATCTTTATTTGAGTTGTATAAAAAAAGATCATAACACTGTGGGATAAAATCTACTACCAGTCTTTGATCATCGGAGTTTGTTGTAATATATAAGAAGATCTTTTGTTTGTTCTCATATGATTCTTTCAGTAGCTTTTACTATTCATGTCTTATTATGTTTTCAGAGTTGTGTTCTTTTATCTCAATATATTCATACGCTGATTGATGTGATATTGTTTTTTTCGTATCTTTTTTAAAGATTATTTCATGTAGAAAGCTACTCAACAATATGATACTAGAGATAAAAACAGATTGCCTTGTATTACGTAGCAATCCTATAAACGTTGATGAGAGGGATACTTGAAGTTTTTCTTTTAACTCTTACATCTTAATTTTAATGATATGTTTATCTTTGAAGTTTTCTGACATTGTGTAAACAAGTTACACATGAAGCCTAGCTATAAATCTTTACAGACAAGATTAAGAATTTAATGTTTTGCTTTTTTTACTTAAAAGTCACTTCGTAGAATTTTCTCTGTTATTATGAGTATATATATATATTTTAATTAGAAAAAAAATCCACAAGTACAGGGTGTTCTTACTGTCGTTAAATCTTCATAAAATAAGTTTTACTTTATTTAAGAAGATTAGTCTATTTTCAAATAGTATTTATTCTTATTGGAAAAACTTTTCCGTTCTTCTTTTTTGTTTTATTGAGATCATATTAAAATTTTAGTGACAAATGCTTGACAAGAAAAAAATAACGTAAACTTACAAGAATAAGATGACGTATGATTGATGATGAATTTCTAACATTCAACATCACTTTTCAAACAAAAACAATTGAATCTAAACAAATAGAAAAAAAAACATTATAATCAGAGCAAATAACATTCTTTGTCTTTTCAATAGTACAATCTCATGTAATTTTTATAAGAAATAAGTAATACATTGCAATCCTTATTATCATATGCTAAGAGAAAAAAAGATCTGTCGTTTTTATATTATCATATTTACAATTAAACTACTTGGATGATCGTTCAATGAGCTAACATATATTATCATCATATTATGTAAGGTCCTGAAATATATGTCAAAAACAAGTCTTTTTTTTTATATTTCTCCTCTGTATTTGATCAAAAGAAAGCAAATATTATTTTTAGACATATTAACCTTAGAAAAGCTTCATGAAATGATAATGATTTGATTTAATAATGTAATTTTCACTAGATAATTCTCCATATACAATATAATGAGTGATTAGACTGTGTCCTAGGTTAAAACAAGAAAAATATTCATTAGAAAGTAAACCATCTTATATCTGTAGCTGTGTTATGAAGCAATAATATTATTTCTATCACAAATGAGAGACTAGAGTAAACTCAATTATTTTTATTAATACATTTGTCTTTATTTTTTTCACATATTCTTTTTCTTTCTTTCTAATTAAACATCACTATCAAACAACCATGAATAATAAATATCTTAATCTTAATTAAAAGAAAATATTATATTACTCCGAAAGAAAAATAAGTACGGCATGCAAGTCTTGATATCTATTTCTTTTCGACATACTTTGATACATATCTTTATATGTATACAGGTATCAAATGCCATTTGACGAATGCGATAAAAAGCAATAGAAATAATTCAAGTTTCATTTGAAAACAAAGAGACTAAAAATGTGAAGAATATAAGTAACAACTTGCCGCAATAAATTATGTCTGTTATTTTATGAATAGACGAAAGTGTTCTATTAGGTTTAAACTTCCGGTATTTATGAAATAGATAACGAGCAGTATGAAAAACCATGCGTAGATAAAAATTCTTGTTTTTATTCTTTTTCGTGTAAAAAATAGCGATCAGATGAGATATTCAGCTCTAAGAAATCTAGAAAAAGTAAGAAAGTGCATTTTGTGAAATATGAATTTGAGTGCTTATTCTAATAAATCTTAGAGCACATGTTTTACTATGGTAGTAGTTGCTGGGATTTTCCGTTTTTTATAAAATTTGAATGGAACTTTTCTATAGAATCCTAATTATGTGAAATAAATTCCATATCCGAGGCCAAAACAGACCGCGTCTTTGAAGCCTGTGGGCCTGTCAGCGTCTTTGAAGCTAATACAATAATGATGAGAGACTAGAAACTAGAGGTAAATACAGAGCGCCGAGTATATTTCTATACCTGGAGGTAACCGATTTGTCATAGGCACAGATCACGAATTTCTGAGCAGTGAAACTGGTAGGCTCAGCCAGGCCAACAGGTCAAAAATTGCTTGAACCTCTGATAAGTACTGGTCCGAAATTCGTGGTCTATGCCTATGACAGATCGATTACCTCCAGGTATAGAAATACACTCGGTGCTCTGTATATACCTCTAGTTTCTAATCTCTTATCATTATTGTATTAGCTTCAAAAACGTTGACAGATCCACAGGTCTCACAGACGCGGCCTGTTTTGGTCTCAGTTCCATATGGTTCCTCAGTGTATACAGAGTGTAAGTGTAGATGTAAATATAGGTATTAGAGATATGACGAGCGCAGGTGTGTTGAAATATAATAATAATTTATAAATCCTAGTAAATCCTCAATAAATGAATAAATCCTTTAGAAAAATTAATCTCGGTAGTTCCCTATAGCTTCATAGATATGGTTCGAACTATAGGATATTTCAATCTACATATTTAATATAGCATACGAATGAAGCATTATGTCTATGCAGAAGAGTTATGAGAAATTTATTAAATTTAATGGAAATACATATCTTACATCATTATTCGTATTTCTTCTATAAGATATGAGACACTTTCAACTAAAGAAAAAGATAGATTTAGATAGTTATTTGAATTATATAACAAAGAAATGATTGAACATAAATAATAGTTCTGTAAAAAAAAAGAAAGATTGAAATACTCTATTCAATACAATATGCTGATTTATACGCTGTTTACAACAATAATTACAAGAAAGTTTCTTTGTAACTGATGTGGACTCGTTCATTCTATTCTTGGCACGTTGTATAGATTATCTTATGTTATCATATTTCTTTCTATTTTATTTTTTTCTCCCATGTCATGCCAATGTGAACACAAAGAAACTTCCGTTTGCTCTATCCATTGAATTAGAATCACTATACTATCGATCATTTGTATACAAATATATTAATTCTTTTGATTTAAATTTCTCGATTGAATATTTGGACACGATTAGCTAGTAATCATAGAGAATAATTTTTAAATAATAGAAAGATTCTCCTTACATAACAAAAACTTTTGTCATCATATTATCGTACTTCTAGGTATTATGTTTCGATGTGTGGTGATGGTGCTAATGATGTTGGAGCATTAAAAGCAGCTCATGCTGGGATATCACTGTCAACAGCCGATGCTTCCGTGGCCAGTCCATTTACATCAAGAACTCCTACTATTGAATGTGTTCCTACCATTATTCGGTAAGGATACTTTGTATCTTTTAGATGCATTGTTTAGTCAGAAAACAAACCAATCTATTCAATTATCATAAAATGTTTTACTGTAGAGTGAAACGCATTAAACTTAGTAAAACACCAATTTTTTAATGTAGAATTCTTTTTAGCTCGCAGAAAAATGAGATTTTCTTAAAATTTACTTCAAGTTCTTTCTTGACAAAAATAGACTATTTAAAAATACGCTTCATATCACATAAAAACATGCTTGAAGTTTTCATAATTTGAAGATTGTTAATGAAGCATTCATCTTTTTCTTTTTCTTTTTCTTCTAGCGAAGGACGCGCCGGTAAAAATTAAATATTATTTTTAATAATTTCACATTAATAATTGAATTACTGTAGCTTTAATTACTTCGTTTGGTGTCGTTAAATATATGGTGGCCTATAGTCTAACACAATTTTTGACAGTTATTATGCTGTACACGGTAATTCATCATTTAAGAATATTAGTTAAATAGATATATTTTTGTTTCTTTTATAAATAAGATTGGAAATAATTTAAGCGACTATGAATTTTTGTTTATCGATTTGGGTCTTATTACATTACTAGTATTGCTTTGTAAATGATAATAATAATAAAGACAATAGATTGGAGTTGCTTTTGTTTTTGTTTTTGTTTTATATTAGTTAGCCAAACAAGTTCCTATCCTTATTTGGACCCAAAACCACCTCGAACAAAATTAATTTCTTGGTAAAAATTCTTCGTTCTTTTTGCTTATTTTTATTTAAAACTTGATTCTAATTCTTTTGTTCTTCTACTATATAAGGCGACCACTTACATCACTTCTTGGTCATCTAGGTATTTGTGCTGCTTTTCAAGCATTTATTTTTGAATATGTAAAACAGCAACCATGGTAAATATATATATACTATTGATTCATATTTACAAAAAAATATCTTCTTTAGGTACGAACCATTTGAATTTAACACAGAAAAAATTTACATATCACATATCAATACAGCTGTTTTTCTTCAATCAACATTTCAATATGTTTGGGAATCCATTGTATTTTCACGTGGTGAACCCTATCGACGATCAATATTTTCTAACTGTATGTTTTTATAGCATAAAATTATTTTTTAAAATTATTTTTCTATTTAAGGGCTTTTTCTTATATCCATTGTACTTACATTTGGATTTAACTGTTTTCTTCTGTTCATACCAATCAAATCAATATACACATTTTTGCAGGTTTGAATTACTCCTTTATATATATATATATATATGGAGATTTCAAATACGAATTTTAATATTGTGAGATACATTAGTCGTTAGATAAAATTCAAATGATTTAGAATAGGATAAAAGATATGAAGATAAGCAAAGGTTTTTTTCACTATTTCTAGTGTTAGAAGAATCTTATATTAAACTCAGTGAATGATTCGTTAAAGACAAGTTCCCTATTATGACAACAGAAATTCATTATAAAAGATTTAGGAATTTTTTTTCTATGAGAAAAAATGTGAAATATAAATGCTAAGATAGTTGTTAGCTCATTGTGTGATCTAAACTCCATATATATAATAGTGCATGAAAACAAAAATGTGAATATCTTAACAGATGTCAGCATTTTCAAGATGACTTTACATGATATTCCATATTTAATTAACTTAAACAAGTTAGAAAATCTATGGAAATAAAAATAAACATAATTATTCTATTCTTTTTCTTTTGTTTGTTGATCTGAAGATGTTCTTTTTGTTTCATAGCTACGTACTATCCCGGATATAAAATTTAAATTGATTATTCTTGGTCTTGCAATATTGAATTTTGTGATTATGTTTATGTTTGAAGTAAGCCTATTGATTTCTAATAAATATGTACGCTTTATCTACGCTACGTGTATTTGATTATGAATATAGGAATATGTTATTGAAAACGATAGTATTAGTTTTAAACGTTCACCATTGTCGTCAACATCAAGAAATACACAATCACAATCAGGAAGACACCACTTGCATATTGAAAATATTCTTCGACTAACACCTGATTGGCCACCTATAATTGCCACACCTTCTGAAGAAGAAAAATCTCCTGAACATGTATTGGTCGATGAAACTAAACGAAACAATCAAATAACAACCACTGAATATTTTTGAACATAGTTATTAAAATTAACTGTTCTCGATGATTTTTTTTAATATCTGCTGTTTTTGTTCATTTTCATCATGTTTTGTTATGATAAAAAGAGAATAAAAAAGGCTTTGCTTCCATTTTTTACTATGAAAAATTCACTTGTTTTGTTTTACTGCACTTAATAAAAAAAATGACAACATATTTATTTTATTTACAGAATTTTCCGCTTTTTCTTTTGTTGTATTTAAATGTATCGAAATAATAGTAATGGAAATCAAGTATTACGACGTTTTGTTCAACAAGCTGAATCCTATAATCGTTGTATGTTTCCAAATAATGAATCAATATCAATAAATAAACAATCGAAAACTATTGATAATCATATTACAGAGCAAATTCTTTTTTGTCAAAATGGAATTGATAATGTAAACATTTCATCCGAAAATTCGAAGTCAGCATTTGTAAGTGTGTTTAGTTCTGCTTGGAAATAACATTTTCAATCATTCTACAAGCAGTTTAATAGAAATAATTTTTTAAATATGTTTATAAATCACTGACAAATCTATAATTTTGAGGAAGTTTAAAAAACGGAAAACCCATCTGTAGCCGTTGATTTATATAAAAAAATTCAATAATTTGAAATTATTCAGGAAAGTTTTATTCAAATTTTATGAATATCGATTAAGTTTTTTTCTTAGCACATTATTCATAGAAATTTAATGAAAAAGAATTCATATTTCAGAAAGATTAAATCTTCTATATAATATTAGCAAATAATGCCGAACAGCGAAACACTATCTATTCTACTATCGATCTTTATATTTAGTTAACAGTTTTCAAGACCTAATCTAAACTAAAACCGAAAATCAGAGAACTAGTAAATTCATAGATTCAAATCGTTTCATATGAATCTTCGATGACTAGCCTCTTGCTTTTTCCATTAAATAAGAACTGTTTAAATCACATTTATTAAATTGTTTTTCCTAATAATTTCTGTTTAGACAAAACCATTCAATAAAAACTCTTATTCGTTAACAAATGAAACTTTAATGGTTGATATTACTTCGAATGGATATAAATATGAAACATCATCATTAAAATTAAATGTTATTCAACAATGTTGTATTATTTCAATAATTTCACCATTTGCATTTACAATTCAATTAACAAAAGATTTAATTGAATCTGATTCGTTTTTTAAAACTATGAAGTAAATTTTTATTCATTGCTCATTTTAATTTTTGTTTCCGTTCAATTTAATTTAATATTATTTAGTGATTATTACAATTCCATCGAGGATCTCTATGTATCAACTGAATATTTACGCAAAAATCTTCTTTGTGTTACGTGGGATGAAACAGTATCGACGTGGAATCGTTCTCAAATAATGGAATATGATTTAATAGATGATACTGTAAATGTCTTTTATGTTGACTTAAACTCTTGGGAAGAACATGTTCCACGTTCACGTGTACGTTTTATATTAACAAAATATTCTTCACGACCAGTTTATTTGTTAACATGTCGTCTAGCATCAATAGCTCCATTGAACAATAATAACCAATGGAATGATGTTGCATCAAAAACTTTTCAGAATGTTGTTCATAATTGTCAATGTGATGTTGAACCGTTGTATAAAGGACGTGATAATACATTTTATGTTAATTTATTTGCATCACATGATGAAGCTTATGTTTGCATTAATGATTTTTTAATACATTGCAACATGGCCAAACCGTTTGATGACATTACAAACGAAAAAACCCAAGTAAGAATTAGCTAAAAATGCAAATTATTTTATGTATTAGTTTTCATGAATAAGATTTATATGTTGGATGATAATGGTCAACCAATGCATTCAATGATTGCACTTTATTGGAAAGCTGGCGAGTATGTTTTCAATGTGTGAAAAGCAGCGTTTGTGTTTTTTAAGGTAACTTTGATTTTTATTGAAGAACTATGCGTGAAGCAGAAAGTTGTGTTAAAAAACAAGACGGTGATTATCGATCATCAGAATCTATTGAATTATTTTCAACAAAATATACATCTATAATTAAAGTCGTGATGATTAATGAGTATGATAAATTCATTTTTGCACGATATAACTCTTATATAATGTTACCATCGTTTACTATTTCGAATATACTTCATGGAATTAATGAAGAACAAATTAAAAATCTTGTAAATTCAGTTGTTCTTTCATGCATTGAAATTTCACTAAGAATTCTTCTTATTTTTTGTTTCTCAGGCAAATAAATTTGGTTTTAAACCAATAGTTATTGATTCTTTATCACATCCATTACTATGTTCACAATTAACTAATTTAATATCTTCGACTTTAACAGGAACGAGAATTAGTTTATATTCTATTGATTGTGTTAGAAAAATTTTTCAATTGTCTCACTATACACAAGCCAATGTTTACAATTTATTAGACCGAGCACGACTAGCCGAAGCCAGCGATGATGTTACTTTTTGGGATAAACCTTACGAGGTATAGAAACATTATTTATTATACTGTATTTGTGTTGTTGTTTAGAGTGCGGCAATGCAATTAATAAATGAATCTAACATGTACAATAAGACGTAAATATTAAAGGATTTTTATTTTAGAACAGAACTTACTTCTGTATAGTCGTTATGAGATTAATTTATGTACTATGTGATTGTATTGAATAGTTTTTTTAAACAGAAAAATTGAAGATATCCAACGAAGATTTTATTCATAACATGATCTACATAGACATTTTTTAACACCAAATTTCTGCTCATAGCACTCTGAAAAGAAAAAATGTATAACACAGATACATTTCCATAAAAGATAATACAGTGCCGATAGTTAATTCTAAAATTAATTTCGTTGAATGTTCGGCTAAGAGTAGAACAATATATATATATATATATATATAGGACACCTACCGTCATGTTCAGTGCTTGAATATACACGCATGAAGGAAAAGAAGGTCTTATAGTTAATACACTTCTATAGGTCAGGATAGACCTTCGTAGATTTATGTACCTACGAAACCTAGATATTTTTAGTCGACTCTCCAATATAATAAATTCTACGTATGTAAAAGTAGATAATATAGAAATTTCGAATTATATCGTATTCTATTAGTTTTATATACTTACTATTGTCAGATAAATGAAATTCATTAGTGTGATTAAGAGAAAGATTTCCTATATATTCATATTATTGGTAGTGAATAAAATATTAGCTTATTAAAATCATAGGAACTATTATTATTCATGAAATCCACATCGCCATCAAGTTAGCCGATGATAGAAGAAGGTGACGAAGAAAATTAGTGCTTAGTGTGAGCGACATGGTTGTAAAAATGTCAAAATTAATTATTTTGTCTGTGTTAAAAATGAATTTACTAAAATCATTTGAGAATAATCATCAACATGTGATTTTTATATTTCTAAAAACTTACGATTTTATTTCGTATTCCTTCAGAAAATATTTTCCTAGAATCATGTATCAAAAGGATCAGGTTTCCTATTTATTTCCGATATCAGATCGAAATTTCAAGAATTTCTCTTTAGATAAAAGAAAAGACAAATAATAACTCATTTTTTTCTGCATATCATTCTAGAACTTCTACATTCAATCAAATATGATATTGATATTAATCAACACTAGAATATATATTTAATTCTGTTATTTCATACATGTTCGAAATTTGATCTTAAGATGAAAAAGGAAAACTTAGTAGCTATGTGAAAATATTTTTGATATCTATTTCCTTTTTCACGTAATGATAGTAAATGTTAGATATCTTTTGTTACTTTTTCTCTATTCAATCTAATGAATCCTTTTGTGTTTTTCTGTTTTGTTTCTTGTATTACTTGTTCAAAACAACCTGTATATACACATATATGTGTGATGTCTTTTTTTCGTTGTAAAAACTACGTTATGAAATCATTATTTTAAATTAAAAAAATAGTGAAATTTGTGTGCTATAAAAAATAAAACTTTGTTATCGTTTTCTGCTTCTTTTTCTTTCAGATCTATGATTGAACTCTTTTACATTATAATATGCTGTCAAACAAACGTTCTTATTCAAATCCAATCTACGACATCATCGATGAATCCAATTCATCAATTAATCAACCATTAATGATTGATATTGAACCAATTAGTTCTTATACATGTACAAATACAAATCATATACCTCGTCTACTTTTAGCTGATTGTTTAACTAGTCCTCCATCAAATAATCATCATAATTATGTCAATCAAAGAATTGATGAAGAACAAAATGAAGAAAATCTTAATCCATTATATGCGAAACCAAGAAAACGATGTGTAACATTGCGCGATGAACCTATTCTTATTCCAACAAAGACAAGTCGCTTTTCAATGGTAAAAAAATTGAAGCAAAAAAGAACAACAAGATGTTACGTGATTTTATTTTTTGCTTTTTAGAAATCAATAAAACCTGAACGAGCTCAACTAGTTAGCACAACGTTACCAGCTGCCACCGTACTTTCATCGATTGAATCATCAGATGAAATCGATCAATTTATTGCACGTGAAAATGAACGTGTTGAACGAGTTAAACTACGGAGACGACATCGTAGAACAACA
This sequence comes from Rotaria socialis, assembly GCA_905331475.1. Classification (NCBI taxonomy): domain Eukaryota; kingdom Metazoa; phylum Rotifera; class Eurotatoria; order Philodinida; family Philodinidae; genus Rotaria; species Rotaria socialis. The sequence goes on from CAJNYU010003659.1 coordinate 73,251, forward strand.
ATGATCATTAAACAGACAGAAAAATCTCTATCAGCATTCAGCAATCCAAATTATGTAGAAATTCCAGTATTAGATAATAATCAAGAGAAAAAATTATCAAAATCTATTCTTGTTTAGTCAGATAAAGTCATCAATATATATATATATATATATATTTATTTATTTTTCTCTTTTCTATTTTGTTATTTGTACATTAAATAAAAACCACAAATAAGCAAAGCAATAGTTATTTTATTTACAAAAGTTCTATTTATTTTTATGAGTATGAATTGGTGTCGGAATCGCTCGTTTCGCTATGTGACGTTTTCCTGGTGTTATCTAAAAATTAATAAAATGAACTAGTAATTCATAGCTATAGATATAAAGAACATTACCGCCGTCGAAATTTTAAAGCCTGTAGATACACTAGCCGTCATTAAATTATTCGATGAAATATTTGCAGTCGCATCAAATATTTGATTGTTAAGACAACGTTGTTTAACAGGTGTTACAATAGTTGATGATGTTTGATCCATATTTGTACGTTTAGTTGTTTGCAAGAACTTTTGCGTTCGTAATTTCATTGTTGAATTATGCAATGGAGTTTTACCAGTTGGTAAATGTGGAATAACAGCAACACGGCGTACACTTTTAAGAGGTGTTCGTGTAGTTAAATTTGGATTAGACTAAAAAGTTAGCATTTCTTTCTTTTGTTGTTGAAAAATAAACATCAGTGTTTATTTATTTCTTACACGTTTCGATACAACACTCGTTGTTTTTTCTGATAATTGTTTTGTTTTTAAGGGTGTTCGACCGACAGAAGAATTAGTTGATGTTTTATGCACTGCTGCCTACAATCAAAAATGATTCTAGAGTTTACACTATTAAATACGTGATTGCCTATTTTACATGCATTATTTTAAAAAAATTATTTTAATACGCTAAATTATTATTATATAAACTTCTTTTTTAAATAGAGAATTTCGATTTATAAATAGAAAAATAACAGAAAATAAAAATAATGTTTAGAAAAGACATTTTTTCTTCTTTGAAACAGGTACACAAAGTGTAGTAGCACATTGATTATATTCGTTGTTGTTATTGTTTTCATCACTACCAGGTACTGACTGTAGAGGAGCAGGACGAGCGCGTACGATGATATCCGTGCGAGCTTTTTTTTTTGAAGATGGAGTCTAATACGAAATATACTTAATTCATGTGACTGATGTTCTTATCTTACTTTGACTGCTTCTCGTTCACGTTCTTTAGCTTTCGTATAATCATCTTTTCGTTGTTGAATATAATCAGGTATTTTTTTTCCATTAGCACTCATAATAAATGGTTGGCCATTATTTTTTTCCATAAAACCACTAGCAAGATGTTGAAGACGTAATTCACAATCACGTAATGTTGCTTCTAATCTTCTTCGATTTTTTTCCTCTGCTAATGCACTATAACCTCGACGATGAAAACGTTGTGGATCGCTGGCATTTTTCTAAGACAAAAAAATATTTGTCTTTTAAAAATAGATCCATTGAAATGAAAATTATACTTCAAATTCTTGAAATTCAAGAAAAAGTTCATTCCATATTTCAATTTGTTCATACATTGATTTATTAACTTCATATTGTGCTTCAAGTTCTTGTAAAAGTTCTTCGTGCATAAAATATATATCTTCGGTAAAATCATCTATGAAAAAACCTGATGTCTTCACAAAAAAGGAACTGGCTAAACTTCATATTTACTAGTATATAGAATAGCATATTTTGAATCATTAGTAACATCATGAAATGAAAGTTTATTGAGTATAGCATGAATATGTTCACGTGCTTTAAATATATCATTGGTTAATTTTTCCAAGGCATGTTCTGTATAACGATCAACTTCAGCAATCAACTAAAGAAAAAACAAATTTTTTTGCTCATTATTAGATACAACTGAATATAAAAAGAAAATATACATCGGGTAATTTTGATAATCTGCATTGTTTTATTTTTGTTGCTGATAAAGCTTTATTAGTTGGAATTAATGATTGATGTTTTCGCATAAGTGATGCTAACTGTTTATGTGATTGTTCAAAACGAGCTTCGGCTTTCTGGACTTGTTCAGTGATCTATTTTTCACAAAAAAAAACGATCTCTTTTTTTTCGATTACTAAGATATTACTTGAGAAAATTCTTTGCCAACAAGTTCAACAGCTTCTTTTGTTAGAGTAAATTGATCAATGTTAAGTGGTCCAAGTGCTAATAAACGACCAATCATTGTTTCAACTATTGGTCGCTTCCATCCATAGACTTCTTCGAATTCATGTAACGTTCGTAATATTTCTGATAAATGAGTAAGACGTTTTGACTAGAACAAATTTTTTCTTACAGGTAAATAGAATACCGAATAGAAGGATGAATAAAACTTACTTTTTCTTCACGTAGTTCAGCAATATGTTCTGATAAGAGACTCATTTGAGTAACTAATTGCTTAGACATAAAATTTTGATTATCAATTTGTAATGAATGTTCATTTAATTCATTGCATAATCGTTTTTCTTCTAGTCGAATATCAATTTCACGTTCAAGTAATTTTTCATGTTCTTCTTTTAATTTTTTATGCTCGTCAACATAGGTACGTAATGCAAGTAGAACAGGTAATGTGCTTCCATATTGCGGACAAGTTTTATCGGGATACAATTCATGATAAAGTGATTCATACCGAGTACGAATTGGTGCAAGTTCAGTTCGTTTACGTTCAAGTAGTGCACCATCTTCAGCCATCATTTCAGTGACCATTTTCTAAAATAAGAAATATTCACTTATTTCGATGAAAGACCAAAATATGCATGTTTACTTGAAGTTCATATTTCACTTCGTCAATAATTGAACCTGGATCATCGCCCGCATCAAGACACATGTGAATAATAGATTGAATATTTTGCGAGTAAACTTCATTGACAACTTCGCCAGGTGAACGAATTGATACTGGAGACATTATTTAATATGATAAAAGAAATTGAACGAAAAATAAATAAATAAATATATTATCTTGTTGACAGATTAATAAGATGTCTATTTGACTTGTTGGTTCACATCAGACAATCAATTTCACATATTTTCTAATTGGTCAATCAAACAAAGAGCTCACTTTAACAAAAAAAAAAGCATTAGCTATTTTATTTTTCTGTACTTTTCATATTGACTTCAAATAATTTTTCTTCAAAAACTCTACTTTCATAAAGATACCCAAAAGAAGATAGAAACATATGTATTTCTTTGATAGATGTCGTTTGACGACAACTCTACTCTTGTCTATTTGCTTTGATTTTCTTTTTAGAGATGTAGTCAATTTTTGATCTTATAATGCTGAACAATAAGCTGCCCATTTTGTGTAAAAAAAATTAAGTTTTTCTCATGGTTTTGTACTAAGTATTTTTTCAATTTTTATTTTAAAGATAAAGAATTCATTCAGCAATTGACATTTATTTTTATGTAGAAATAAAAATATGGTGTGATATAAAATACTGAGTATTGTTTTCAGAGACTGTTCATTTCAATAAAAGGATATAAAATGATGAAAAATATAAATCAGTGTTATTGAATTGATTACAGATTGACACATTTGAAAACAGAAGAACGATTCATTTTTAACAGATAATGTTGTAGTTATTTGTTCTCTTGAAGAAATGACTAAGGATTTCTGTATCATATAGTCCAGACTTCTAGTTGTGGAGTCTACTAAAGATAAAAATATTGGTGTGTAAATTTTTCGTATCTGTCATTTCATTCTACCTTTTCTCAATTGTAAACTATCTCGACCGATACCATGCATATTTTCTGCTTCACATATAATTATCGGTTCAATATCATCATCATTTTCCTAGAAAAAAAAAAGAAAATTTTATTTTCTTCTGATCTAACAATATACATGTGATTAATTTATTAATACCAGTTCAAAAATCAATTGTTGAGCAATACATGATTGATTGATGTTTGTTTGATGAATCTTATCATCAGCAGATCTCTCTGGTTGTGACCACCAGTGTATTCGATGTGGCAATGGATGAGCACATATTATACACATTAATCTTTGTCTTGCCAACATCTCTAGTTTGACAGTTGGTTTATCTAGTTCAAAAAGAAAATGCTCTGCTAATTTATCAATTATTTTCAATAAGAATAGATACACATAATATCAATGATATATTCTCTTTTTTCGTGTCCATCAAGCATTGAACAAGTTATTTTTTGAAAACGATTATCATTCCGTTGCAAATTATTCAATATCAATTCTGGTGTATATTGTGTACCTATGAATAGAATGTATGTTCATGAAAAGAAGAAATCCAAAATGAAAACAAAATGTATATATATATACGTGACTCACAGACAGATCCTCCTGGATGACTTTCTTCAATGATCCACATGCCTTTATCTTTACATTGTAATGTAACATTAGAACCTTCGAGTACATTTAAATAAATAGTTGATGCTAGAAAAAAAAAACGACAACATTATTTCGATAAAAAAAAGATTTATATGAACGTTTACAATTGATAACCATTAAATGAACAATATAATTAATTAAGTGATCAGTTCGACATTCGTAATGACCATCATCAAATGATTCAATTAATTTAATAATTAATTCCGAAGAATGAGCATTTTTCATGGTTAAACGTGGATTATTAGAAATTAACATTCCATTCATAGTCAATAATTCACCTGAATCAGATTTAAATAAGATTGTCTATTGAGAGAAGTAATAAAAAAAGAGGAAAAAAAGTATTTGAAAAACAAAACATCAAATGTTTATCCTTACAGCGGCATCATCGACAGATGATGATGCTGTCAAAATACATGGTGGTAATACCATCGTTGATCCAATTTGCCGTTCAAATCGGTAGCTATTGATTCTTGCTTCAATTTTAGAAAACAAAACAAGCAAATGAATAATACCAACACAATAATCATCGTATATCATCTTTCTACATAATCAAACAATGATGAAATCGTTCCTGTTCCTGTTCCTCTTTCTATTTTATAACTAAAGGAAATTGACCATTATCATCATGGGATAAGAATCAATTAGAACAAAGGGAAAATGAGATTAGATAACTGTATGAGGCACATTTATCTTTGTCAATGAAAAAAATAGACAAGCACAACTACAAAGTAACAAGGAACATAACGGTTTTTTTCCTATTCAATACATTTTTATTGATGGGCTATTGGTTTTTTGTTAACACTTTATTTATTTAACACTTGAGAGACAACGGAAACTACAATTTTTTTCTTCATATCCTAACATAGTGATGCTCAAGTTACATCATATCAAGAAATAGTGACTACTATCTATCAAGATTCATTCGGCTATTCTTTACTTTTTCTTAGTCTGGACAACCAATTGAGAAGAAAACTAGAAACGATAAAGTGTATTATTTTTATTAGATTTTTATAATCTATTTTTTTTCATGAAAAAATATCTAAATCAAATTCTTTAAATCCTACTTATTTTTCTATTGGTATAACAATATTTCATCAATTAATTATTGGCCCATGTATTCAATTTTAGTAATATGATCGATTTTTCCAATAGTAATTAAAAACAGTTTCAAAATATTCATTTAAAAATAATAACAGTAATGATCTAAATTTTCGAATAAGTAGTATAATAGAAATGCGTTTTATCGTCGTTGAGCACGTTACTCTAGATTTTAGAAAAATCACTCGTGATGTCATATAAGAACCGCTATAAATAAATTTGACATAGTATAGCATCAAGACTATATACGACGAACAATATCTGATGATTCAACATGAATCATAGTTTACTAATGTCAGAATATGTATATATTTCTCCGTCGTAGTTTTTCCTTAAGAATTAACTCAACTCAACTCAACTTGATAATTTTGGTATACAAGTGAAAAATTAATGAAAGACTGATAATCAATGAATAAATTATTTAACTGTTTTCCTAAACTTCTTCAGTGATACGTATATTTTTTGCTTATTCATTTTGCCCATTACTATTGTTGTATATTAGCGCAATTTCATGACAACGATTATATAAATCAATCATGTGTGACGCATACACATATAGAGTGCGCTTAGAATGTAAATAGAAGAGCAAAGGAAAAAAACCTCACATTCTCTGTTTTTCACAAGGCAATATCGATAACGTAACAAATAAACATGGTAGACAATTTAACTGATATGATGCATCGTGAATTGAATATGATAAATAGTGATGGTAGTGTCGTTAATAGTAATAGTAATAATTATGGTAGTAGTCGTTTTTTACACTCAAATATAATCTCACGAAATATATCGGATCATAACAGTAAGAATAATCATTATCAATATCCAAATCAGCAATCGATACAAACTCACCCAATAACGAGAACAGCTAATTATAGCAATGCATCACTGTTACGTGTGCCTACTACAGGAACTTCTTCCAATCGTCAAAATTTATTATCAGGATATGATACAGATGGAGCTATCCAAAAATCTAGACCTATCGTAAGATATTCTCATCGAAGTGATCATGGTTATGAACATTTAGTTTCACCAAGATTGCCTTCCAAACGATTTACACAACCATCATTACCACCACAACAATTTCCAGCAATATCACGTCATGATGCAGTACTTGCTGCTTCAATATCAGGACAATTTTTACGACTTATTTTTATGCGCCATAGTGAACGAGCTAATCAAGCATTAGGAGCTGATTGGTTTAGTAAAGCTTTTCGAACAAATACATATAAAGCATATGATCAAAATTTGCCAATATCCCTGCCACGAAGACGGTTTGATGAAGCCTATGAATTTGATACACCTCTAACAGGTGTAAAGATTGAGTTCTTTTTTTTTAACGTCCTTCATAAAAATATATTATCTACTCTAGTACGCGGTTTAAAAGATGCTCGTCGAACTGGACGCGCTATGTTGAATAATAATCTAACAGTTGATGTGTGTCTTTCATCAGCTGCTCTTCGCTGCATTCAAACATGTGAACGAGTTCTATCCGGTAAGTAAATGTATCCATCGAGTTTATAATTTTTTTCTATTGCGTTCTAAATTTGTTGTTTTTGTAGGCATGAATCGTCGTGAACAAATTCCAATTCGTGTTGAACCGGGTTTATTTGAATGTCCTCATCTCAATCAGAAAGTCGTTGATAGTTTTATGACAAAGACAGAATTATTGGAGAATGGATATCATATCAAAGTTGAATATAAACCATTAGTTCAAAAAATATATGCACCTGAATCATTGGATGAATATTTTCATCGATGTGCTACTGTAATGCGTGGTATTATCAATCGATATGGTAATCATGGTGGTACTGTACTTATTGTTACACATGCACCAGGTGTATTAGCTTTAACAGATGCTATTAAAGGTATACGAACAAATCAAGAAGAATTCTATCATACTGTAGCCACATATCCACCACTAGCTACTTACATAGCTGAATATGATGGAGCAAATTGGAGATATTCTGAGCAACCATTTTCTATTTCTCTTTCTGGGTAATGACATCTTATATATTGTAACTGAATTCTATCGATCTATCTACCTATCTACCTATCTATCCATATCTATATATATATATATTTATTTATTGATGTATTTACTTTTAAGAACATAATAAAGAAATACAAATTCAAGTCGCTTTCTATCCAAATTTTCAATGCATTATTTGATAAGACTACACTATTTGTTTATTTATTTTTTACTTATTTACTTATTTGGGATGTTATCCTTTCGTTTTACTAATGATCAGTAGTAGGATATTCTTATTTAAGTATCATTTTTAGTATTTGACGAGTCTCTGTTTTGAATATTAGTGCAACTTAATGTAGTAGATGACACTATTGTTGAATTATTGAATTATTTCTTTTTGTTTCCCATGAAGTTTACAATGACTATAATAAGCAAACCATGTCGATATTGCAGTAAATCCATCGAGCGTTATTGATGAAAATAAAACTTTATGGATAGGTCTATCCTAAATCAAGAGAAAAAATTATCAATAAATTTTGATTGTTTTTAATTTTTTAAAATTTCTACTCACTTTTATCATAAAAAGATCCAATGCTTGCTCAAGTTGATTTATATTAATATTTTTTCGTTTATCTGATTTAGTAAAAACAACAAATAGAGGTTTATCTATTATACTTTCATCGGTGAGTAAATCAAAAAGAGCTTGTTTTGCATCATTTAAGTAAGTTAAATCAATACTATCTACAGTAAATAGAATAAGATCAGCATTATTTAATAAATGAGGCCAAATATGGCGCTGATGTTTACAACCGCCACAATCAAATATAAGTAAATTAATATTAGTTTGCATATTCAAATGAACATTTACAGCTATAACACCATGTGTTGAAATATTTTTAAATGTTTTAGATATTTTATTAGAAGTTCTTAAACATTGAACAAGTGATGTTTTACCAGAATTTTCAAGACCAAAAACTGCTACACGTAAGATATCTTTGTCAGTTGACGCATGCGAATAGCAACCACAGCCCATGCATACTCATTGGAGATATATAATTCACAGTTGTTATTAATACTTTATTCAATCTCCTGCAAATGAAAATGTCATGATTCAAAACAAATTTGATAGTTTTTCAATAGAAAGAACAAAGCGGCGGCAAGAGATGAGTGAAAAAAAGCGCCTTCGTTTGTTTAAAAACTGTTTTATCTACTACTACTACTTCTGCTATTCTTCAAAATTAGCACGAGTATTTTTTATCTGATAAACATTTTATGGATATTTTCCACGGAATTTTTTTAGTTTATTGATTTTTATATTCATGCCAGATAAAATCAGTGCACAAAGTAATATTCAAAGGTCAGATTCATCTCGAGCATTATTGAAAAATTCTCAACATCAATTGATTACAGTGTACTCTAATACTGGCTATGATACATCTTCCAATAAGACTTCATCAGTCATCTCTGTTGATCATCAAGCAATACTATCTACTAGTCATTCTACTATAGATGATGTTGGTGAGGATCACGATCAAATAAAAATAATATTAAATTCGACCAGCGTACTAAACCATGTTACGGCAAAAGATGATTATCGTAGTATAACAAAAAATGAACATCAATATTCATTAACATATATGCTGCTTGTATATGCACAGCAAGATGCAGACATAATGACAACTTTTGAATCAACACGATCATACAATAATTTTAGTAATGTGTTGAATATACTGGAACTTTATTTCAATATTTATGCGGATGATGAACGACAAATATGTTTTGAAGGCATTTTTCAGATTCTATATGATTTTAAAGAACAGATTACTGAGTTAGCTTTAATTGAAACAATGCAACTATTAAAGGTTTCGATATAAAATACAGTTGATTTTCAACAGAAATCATTGCAGTGGTTTTTTTTCTTTGTTTTAGATCGATCCTTTTATTTCATGCAACTTTGAAGATTTTATTCTTATTCTATGTCATTTACCTCCTACTAAACAAGATTCCAATGACCTTTTTATTGCATTCAATGAACTTGACTATAACAAAGATTTTTATATCACCGCTGAAGATATTCGTCATGCATTGCCACATTTGATTTCTCGTTTCGACGAAGAAATTATTCAAGCAGCAATTCATGCAATAGATATTGATCATGATAATGATCGTCTATCATACTTTGATTTTGTCACAAGTCTTCTGCTATTGCAAGAATGCGAATTCAACATGAAAAAAACAACATTAACTGATGCACATAGACTCGTGCCTACTGAACAGAGAAAATAATCTAAGATCAGTTCACTTAATTTAAGAAGCATAGAATTGAATAAAACATAAGTTTTAAAGAAAACATAAGTCGTTCGTACCAATGGTGTCGAAAAGCAAATGGTCTATACTTAAGATGAAAGTATTTTCGAATTAAAGCATTCCAAAGTAGTAAAAGTAATATATTTTAATTGCAACAGTTATTGATGCTAAACTTTCACTAATGATATTGTTGGATGCAAATAACATCAAGCAAAATTGAATTGTCTAGATCAATGATTGCAAATCGTTTTCTCTTATTGTCAATTTAGTTTCAACATTCACTTGTTCTCTTTCTTCATTTTGCCCGTCAAGCATTATTGTTGCTAGTGGGAATAGTTCAGATTCTCCAGCTCAACACCGGAGTATACTTTATGGACTATATTTCGGTAAAATCAACTCAGTTTTAGTTGGTGATTTTGCAAATAATCGAATTCAGTCGTGACTATTTGGTGTCGCTACAAGAATTTATGTATCGGATGGATTAAGGTTTTGATTCAAATGCTTCACAACTAGATGGTGCTCAAAATATCTATGTTGACTCAATAAACAATTTAACGATCTTAGATACAGAAAATCAAATTGTGTAACAATATAATCTATCACCTGATTCAAGCATAAAGTTCTTCGAATACCAAACTCAATAGTTCCAGCGGGAGAAAATTGCTTTAGATCACATCTAAATATACTTAATCAAATTCATGTTCAAGTCAAACAATTTATTCTTCCAGCTATTTTACAATAGCTTATAAGTCTTGTTTCATCAATAATAGAAGAAGCCCACTAGATTTTATTTTATATTGTCTACAGATGTCACATAATGAACGCAACTCATTGGGTTGTTGTACTACTCAATCGGATAGCTTGACATACGAACGATTGCATTTTTCACGAAGAAAACAGTAGAAAATGTTTCCTAAAAAATCAGAAACAGATTTAAATAAAAATGTGTTTTTACATAATTTGGATGAAGCTCGTGAAGCTCGACGCCGTGAAAAACAGATGCAACAAGCGGCTATTATCATTCAGAAAACAGTACGAGGATATCTTGTTAGAAAAAAATATCGCGATTATCGAAAGTAATTATTTTATATCAGTATTCTCTTTCATATTTATTTTTTATTTCAAATGCAAGAAATGAACTCAATCAACTATTTATCGGTTTTACAGATCCAAATCCACAAAAACATCCATCTTTGCAACTTGGTAATAGATTTTTCTTGCGTATAGATATTAACATAATCGAAAAAAATCCTATTCTAGCATCAACTATGTTCACTCATTTACAACATTTTCTTCTGTATTACAATCGAATGAAAGTTAAAAGCAATTCCATAGATTTACAACAAGTATTATTGATGTGTTTCATTTCATTATGACTATTTTGTTTTGTGTGATCCTTTTTCTTTTCAGTTATTATTAGGTTTTATTAATTATAGTTCAACAAGTTTAATTACAGAAGATATTAAAGTTTGTACTCGAATTGAAATAATTTTGTTGATCTTTTCGTATTTGTTTAGTACAGTCATTTGGCTGGATTTTTTAATCGAGACCTTAATGCGCAATGGATGAAACTGAATCAAGATTTGATGATAGTCATACTCAAAGTTCTGGAAACAACCGAATTGACAACTAATGATGATATCAAAATCATTATTGGTTCTTTAAATTATCTTTATCTTATAACTGATTGTCAAAGTTGGAAAGCGCTACAAAAAAACATGAGTATATTTTAGTATAGATTATTATTAATTAGAAGTGTATCGATTTTAGTTGAAGTTTATCAGAGTAACTGTAATTTTCAGCACCGAAATGAATAGCGATGAAAACCAATTTCTTGACCAGTGTACAAAATACAAATACTTTAGTTTATAATGCTGAGTATATTCTAAAGAAAATAAGTTTAACAACGTTTTGAAAATATTTATCATTGTTGAAAACATTTAAAAGTTGTCGGCCAGTTCTATTCATGAAGCATATCAATATTTTTAGACGAACTTCTTCTGAAAACAATGCTTGCTCTTAATCGAAGTTATCTGATTCATCTTGGACAACATAATCTTCTAAAAATTCTCAAAGTAAATTTTCTGTAAACTTTAAAAACCTCTCTAATGTAAATTTATTTTTATGAAGATTGTTATGATTCGTTGTATGCACCGACGTCTTGAAACATCAATTATACACAATGTAGCTACATTAGTTTTCAAGTCAATATCGATGATCTATTTGTTTCTGTTTTACATGTTTTTTTCTTGTTTCACTTTTATTTCTTAGACTTTTGCTCAATAGTGAATTTAATCGAACGCATCTTATATTATTCTCTCAAACAATTCTTATCATACCAACATTTATAACAATGTGCCATGAAAATTCTCATCAAGTAAAACAAAACTAGAGAAAATTTTGTTTTTCTTTATTCAATAATTCTCATTTTTCTATTTAAAGTTATTTCAAATGACTTGTCAAAAAGATTTATTTAATCGTCTTATTTGTATCTATAGTATTAAAGAAACATTTGTGAACTTGAGCGAGAATATTGATATTATAGAACTTTGTTATATGCTTGGTGAATATTCAAGTTCAAGATAATTTTACTTTTCGAATCATTGTTTTATGTTTCAATAGGAAATATTGTTGCACTTGCGAGTATCGATCAAAATCAACTAGAAGCAATGAAACAACCATTTATTCATTGTCTTTTCAATATATTAGATGTTTCTCGGCAACGACAGACTACAAATAATCAAAATAGTAAACAAACAAAGACGACTAGTTTTTGGCATCCAATTATTGGTCATATTCGTGGAAAAACAACTGGAATCACTGTGTTAGTTTGATGCATTAGAATTCATTTTTTTAGAACCTTATTATTTTTTCCAGATCCAATCAAGAAATCGTTCAACGAGTCATTATGCAATACAAATTTCTTTGGTCGAAATCTTTTGTTAATATGTTATTTGAATCCATACCAACAACATCCTCAGCAAGTCAATCAGCATCAGGACCAAAGAAAGAAACGAGTAATTCAATTTTTGTATTTGCTTTTCATTGACTAACGAAGAAAATTTGTCCATAATTGGAGTACTTTAAAGTAGGGATGGACCATTTCTTTTAACGGAACTTAATTAATGACTTCCATTAACCATTGATATTAATGATTAATGTTTTCTGAGAAAAACTTAATTCATTAATATTAATGATCAATGAAAAATATTAACATTAATTTTAAAATTAATGTTTTTATTAATCATTAATATTAATGTCAATGTTCTTCAATGATATTAACGATTAACGGAAACATTCACTATCAGTATTAATAGTAGTGTTTTTGTTAATATTAGCGATTATATTTGCATTAATCATTAATGTTAATGTTTTTATGAAAACATTAATTTTCCATATTAATTAATTAATTAACACTTTCAGAGAAAACATTAGCTATTAAGACCAATTAATTGATTAATACTAGTAGATAATGTTTCCTTAGAAAACCTAATTCACTAATATGAATAATTCATGTTTTCATGAAAATATTAACAATTAATATTAATGATTAATGAAAACATTCATATTAAATTAATGTTAATGGCCCACCCCTACTTTAAAGCTAAAACAATTATTCAAAAAGAAAAGGATCGGTATGAGTCTAGAAAAGTGTTAAGATAACACAGCGCAGGAATGCTTTGAAAGTCTGAGATGTTTCCTTTTTGAATTCGATTTCATTGATTATATTTTATTTTCGTCTTTTTAAAGATATAATTCGAGCTAAGTTTGAAAAACTATTTCATTCGAAAACATCGACAGATAAATTAACAACTGATGAATTAACACAATCAATTTGTCGTATAACAACATTGTATCAAAAATTAGTACAGATATTAACTGAATTACGATTACAAATTCTCTGTGGTAAAGAATCTCTTTCAATGATTAATTCATTTTTTTTTATAACATTTTAAAAATCAATGTTTAGCTCTCTCATTACAAGATAGTTTAATCAGTAGTTTATGGCAATTTTTGAATAATATTGGTCCAACATGTGGTTTAAAAGAACTATTAAAAATTTATGAAATGAATAAAGAACATTATCATCCAATATTTGATTTACTTCAACTATTTTCTAATCTTTGTTCGTATCTTGCTACGTAAGCTTTTTTTCGCTCTCAAGCATATTTTTAAAATCATTCGATCTAATTTTTTTCTTCTTTAAATAAAGAGTTTTAGACGAAGAAGAAATGTATAAAGAACAAAAATATTTAAGTCTTGAATCATGGTCTCAATTTACTTTATTTCTCAATCAATTTGTTTATCGTTTAATACGTATTGAATATGAACGAACAACAACATCAACATCACCAAAATTAAGATTAGAAAATAATCAATTATATAAAACTCTTCATCAACTTCTGATTTTACTTCATGAAAGAAATTCAAGAAAATCATTTACACCTGATTCACATTGGCTTATTCGGTAAATTGTAATTCATTTAACCTACTTTGTTAAAAAAAAGGATGAATAAATCATGAAATAAGCGTAAAACCTATCAACGAAACAGTTGCGATTCATTTGTCGAGAAAAACTTGTGAATAGATATTATTATGAAATAAAGCTTCACTTATTTAAATCGAAATAGATTTTGATGTTTATTGATACGTGATTGAAGTGACTTTTATAATAGAGAAAGCTCGAAGTACCAAAAATTGCATTATATTTTCCTACATATTACACCCTTTTCAACGACTATCTATAGTTAACACACTTGAGTTTTCCAGAAGCGTTAAGCTCAAAAACTTATTAGATATCTATATGAATCCGATTATATATTCAATTATCAACTCAAAAATATTAGTCTGTAAGCTAGCACGTAGCTGAAGCTATGATGTTAAACGATAATAAGGTGAGTGGTAAGTTTTCGAAATGACATCTTTCTTTCTTTACATTCAATTAAAATACATTCTGTGCAATCAATCAGTAGGAAAAAAAGATTTCCCTAAATCTCGACAACGATTTTTCATTAGGTTATTCTACATCGCGTTTTATTTATGAGAAAATTATTTTGTTTTATGTTTTTGATAGCGAAGTGAAATCGTCATCATCTTTTATGTCTGATCTTGAACGAGATGATTCATGTGCTTTATATCTTCTTGAACAAATTCCCCATATTCTTACATTCAAAGATGTAAGTACATTTTTTATTTATTTCAATGCAAAGAAAAAAGAAAGAATTCATCGAAGGAGTAGAGATAAATCGAAAGTCTATGTCACTAGTCAAAATCGAACATTTATAATTACTAATATTCTCATACTGTTTTTGAGATTGTTGTTTCAATAAAATAGTATTAATTTTATTTATGTTTAGCGTGTTAAAATTCTTCAAATGTTTATTGAACATGATAAAGAGAAAGAATGTAATGAAGTTTCATCATTACGACATCATATGAAGAATTATTATGAAATTCATCGAACAAATTTATTTGGTGTACGTCCTGAATTATCTTATTTAGAAATAAACTAATTTCGATAAAATTTTGTTTTTAATATCGATTCATTTGTTTCAGGACGCTTTTCAAGCATTACAAAATGCACCATCAACAATATGGAAAAATACAATTCGTATTAGTTTTATCAATCAGCAAGGTCTTGCCGAAGCTGGTATCGATCAAAATGGAATTTTTAAAGAATTCGTACAAGAAGTAACACGACAAGCGTTTGATCCAGCATTTAATCTTTTTAAAGTGTGTGTTTTATTTTGATTATTAACTGATAGCATCTTTTTATTTTTCGTGTTATTCAGGTAACAGAAAATCGAACATTATATCCATCACCAATGTCCGATCGAACAGAAAATTATTTGTATCTTTTTAATTTTAATGGCAAAATGTTAGGAAAAGCTGTTTACGAACAGATTGTTTTGGATATTGAACTGGCACCATTCTTTTTACGTCATTTAATATCTCGAAAAAATCTTAATTATTCATGCTTCGATGATCTAATGTTTCTTGATAGAGATCTTTATAATAATCTTAATTTTGTTAAAGTAAATACAATAGTTAGGAAACAAGAAATAGTTCTGTTTCTATTTGTTTTCATCTTCTTCTTCAAAGCATTACGATGGTGATGTATCGTCATTAGCTTTAACATATTCAATTGATGAAGATGTACTTGGTGAAATGGTAACATACGATATTATTCCATGTGGAAGACATATTAATGTAACAAATGACGATAAGTATGTGAACCACTGTTTCTTCTTTCTCAGTTATTGTAATAATTTGCTGGATTTCAGAATTGTTTATATTCATCGAATGTCTGTCTATCGAACATATACACGTATAAAAAGTCAAATAAAAACGTTTACTGAAGGATTTAAAACATTAATGAAACCAGAATGGATTAATATGTTTTCTGTTCCAGAATTACAACAATTAATATCTGGTGAATCATCTGATATTGATCTTGAAGATCTCAAGTTTGTCTCTCTTGTTTTTGTTTTTAAAATTTAAAATAAATTTTTATACTTCTAGATCAAATATTGTTTATCAAGGTGGGTACCATCGAACACATCCGGTTATCAAATGGCTTTGGCAAACACTTGAGCAAGATTTTTCAAGAGAAGAACGAGCACTTTTCCTTCGAGTTAGTTTGATTTTCCTACTTTAATAAAAATAATTTATGTGCATATGATATATTTTTTGTTTTAGTTTGTAACAAGTTCAAGTCGTGCTCCACTTCTTGGATTTCGTTCATTGAATCCACCGTTTACAATTCGTTATTTAGAAAGTTCAGAACATGAAGTAAAAATTAACACTAACTAAATATATTCCATTTTAATTTTCTATTTTGAAATTTAAGGAAGAAGGTGATTCATTAGGAAGAATATTTCGTAATATGGTGACTATTAATCGAACATCATCAGAAAGACTCCCATCGAGTTCGACCTGTTTTAATTTATTAAAGTGAGTTCTATGAAGTGACATCATTCTATGACTAATTGTATTCGATGGTCATTTTTTTCTTTCCAAAGATTGCCAAATTATAAAACACGAAGAATACTAATGGATAAACTGCGATATGCCATTAAAGCAAATGCCGGTTTCGAACTTTCTTAACCATTGTTTTCTGTATATAAATGAAATAAAAACAAATAAAATCTATTTATCATTATTGTATTTATTGGATAAGTTCAAAGTAATGTAGACAAATAAAATCTTGGTTCCTCTCTCAAATAATTCAATTTGGGTCAATCAAATACAAATGAACATAAATGCCGCGTGCAAAGCAATTCAATATCTGTTCATTGAGAAACACAATATGTTGTACTTTATTAGTTGATTTTATTCGAGTAACAAGTTTCTGTTAGTTTCTGCCATTTGAATGCAATCGTAAAGCATAGAAACAAATTAATATTAGAAAAATAATCAATCATACAAGCACACTTCATTAATATCTGATTTTAATCCATCGACAAAACACACGAATATCATTAGCACTTGATAAATTATAATTGACATTATTTATTTAGACGAAGATTTTCATCGGTTGATCTTTTTCACGAATAAACTATTTTATTGAGAATAATTGAAAGGTTAACTCTATTCAAAAAATTTCATCGCATCTTTAATTCATAGCTGAACAGATCATGATCAACTAGACCTGGAATTTGACGAACATCATTATCTATTAGAATTCCTTTTACTAATGAAACCAAAATAAATAAGTTGAATCTATCCGTTATTTTCTTTAATGCGTTTTGTATTTAAAAATATGGCGACGATATTTGAAGTTATGAAAAAGATTAAATGATTGCGATAGACTTGGTAAAATAATTGCCATGGAAATTGAACCGTACCAAACACCCACAATAGCAAATATATAAGATAAAAACTGATATTCTCAGCAGTGTTCAAGAACTGAGAAATAGGAATTCCTAATCTGTTGAGAAATTTTCAGTGCCGCTGTGACAATTCCTAGAGGAAATGGAAATCAACCGTTGGCTCCCTCACAGTTCCACCAAGCACGAAAGTCGCGATATTGCCTTTTTTTAATAATTTGTGCGCGGAACTATTGATTTTCACAGTTTTACAGGTGGAAATGAGTTTAAGAAAAAAAATTATCATGGATATTCCATATTTTAACCTGTAGTATGCAAGGAACTGTAGGAAAATTGAAGAGAAATTCCTAATTCTCAGTCCTTGGACACCCCTCAAGTTCTTTTTAATGTTTACACAAAACACAAAATAATACATAAAAGAATAAGATGATTAAAAACGTAGATTAAGATTTAAATCGGGTAATTTAATATCTTTTATTTTTTGTGGTAAGTTCATTTCTTTCAATGCTGTCATTGCTTTTGTTGGTGCTGCCGTAATTCCAGCTTCTTGTTTTTCTAATTTTGATTGTTCATCTATCCTGGCAATAATTTCATTCATATTTGTTTCTAATACCATGCCGCCAAGACATAATTCTTGTAAAATATAATGAACCTTATCAACATGAAAAATTAGATCAAGTTCACAGACATTCTACATAATAATAAGAGAAAAACAAAAGAGATATTATTTAAATGGAAATTCTCAAAAGGAAAATATTTACTTCAAAGCATTTGTCAAGTGTTTCAACAAAAACTTGTATCAAATCCAGTATGCCTAATTCACTTTCTGAACTGTCAACACAAAATATAAAATATAATGTGGCATAATGACGATATATCAAACGATAATCATTTCCACCAATTAATGAGCCACTTTCAAGAAAGTTGCAAACATTCTCATCACGTTTTGATACTAACAGAAATGTTTCTCGGACAATTTGCTGTTGAATTTCTTCTGGATAATGTTCATAAAATTTAATTAAACGTGGCTTAGCTGAGTTATTAAATACAAGTATTCCTTTAATCATTCTTATCTAAGTCTATTATTTCTTTTTTTTTATTGATTTTCAAAAATAATCTAAAACATAAATATAACATTGAAGTTTGTCTGTTTTTTCTATTAGTAGGCTTTAGCCTTCGCAAACATTAAGGTAAACAAATAACACATATTCATGACACACTCTTTGAAGCGGAACGTAGAGGTTGTGTGCTTTGATATTCATTTCAAAACCTACGATACTAAGTAAATGGGTCAAAGTATGGGTAAAAAATTATCAAACAAAGAATTGCAGCTCTATAGCCAACAGACTCAGTTACAGCCATATGTTATCCAGCAACTTTATGAAGCATTTATAGATCGAACAGGCAAAAAAGGCCGGTAAGAAAATAATTAAATGTCTCATTTTCTTTCTAGAAATAAAAAATATTTCTTGTTTATTTTTTAATAGAATGACAATAAATGAGTTCAAACTAGCTTATACTCAAATAAATCCATATGCCAATATATACAACATAGATATGGATGCAGAGCGTATGTTTCTATCTTTCTAAGAGATTTTTCTTTTCTTGTTTTTTAACAATTATTTATAGGAGTGTTTTTGATGTTCGATAATGATCGTAACGGTAAGAACAATAGAAAGTAAACAAAAATTAATGAGTACATTATTATGTTCTGTTTTAATAGGTGTTCTGACATTCGACGAGTTCGTCGTCGCATTTGTTATGATGCAGAGAGGTAATAATAATAATTCTTCTTATTGATGAGATTATGTTTAAATGATTGCCTACTGACCTTTTTTTCTAGGTTTAGTCTCGTAAATGTTGCCAAAATTCTTCCTCGGCAGTTGAATCAGCATGATCCATGCTCATATTCTGATCTCATTCTGCAATGTAATAAACATGATTATTCATTTAACTCTTTAATTCGATTGTATTCAGCAATATGATTTCGTTCGCTTCTTCTGATCTCGTTCTCATATTTGGTTAAAATATTTTCTTTCTTTTTTTGCTTTCTTATACGTATATATTTCTTTTATAAACAACTATATTTCAATCAAATTCATGATTATTTTCGTTATCATCATCCTCGTCCGGAGGTGGATGTTGTTGAAGTTGATTTTCACCGATGTTAGGAAGGCCAATGTCACGAATGAAATCACGAATACTTTCTTGTAACGCTTGTAACATACCGGCATCATTTTCATTGGCATCACCTCCAATAGCACCAGCTTGAGCTCCAGGAGCCACAAGAAAGTTCTTAAAATTTAAAAACAAAAAGAATATTTAACAACGAAAAAAATAATTTATTTTCTTTTTATTACTTCTAAATGAAAATTAGGTAGTAACGAACGGAGAAGCATACCAATTCCATTGTATGAATTGTTAATTTGCATTGTAGGTCTGAAAAAAATACGACGATATTCATGAACTTTATCTAGGCGTTATTATTATTCTACGTAAAATCTTAGACGAGATACAAAGTGTAAACCGAATATATTGATTTATTTTGAGAAATTCTTTGTATCAATTGCTATTATATATATATATGTCGCAGTAGAAATTAAAATTCAGTAGAATTTAAAATTCTACTAGTAGAAATTGAAATTCTACTGAATTTTACCTATAGTAGAAACTAAAATTTCAATTTCTACTAGTAGGATTTTAAATTCTACTGAATTTTAATTTCCACTACAATATATATATATAAATATTGATAGACTACTAGCCGTCAATAACATGAATAATATTCAACTTTTTAATATTTTATCGTTAAAACTTCAAGGACTTCTGATAAAATCTAGATATAACATCAGATAAATTTTACTTCCTTCGATAGATGAAGTACTGTAAAAATTATCTTCAAGTATCAATATCTACATTTCTTAATATTTTATGTCATTAAGTTCCTTTTTGTCTTCAATATTTTTTGATTGAAATCTACGAAATCAAAGATTTCGAAGAAAAACTAATGGTATTAATTCTATATATTTGAGGTTATGTTCGTAAACATGATAAAAAGAATATCGACTGAAATTAACCTTTCTGGTCTTTGAAAGCTAGCAATTGAATCATTCGGAGGAAATGGATCAACATTATAAAATCTACCGTCATTTTCCATATCCTACAGCAAAAGAAAACAATGTAATAACATTCTATTTTACTTTAAAAATATTTACATTGGATAAAAATCCTCGTATTTCATTTGATTCTGATAGAATGATATGCCGACAAACATTAATCGGTGTTCTACGATAACATGTTTCTCGTCTAAAACAAAATAAAGTGTTTTGCTAGTCGTTTTTCTCCTTTTCTTTTCAAATAAATAAATCTTAATTTACAATTTAGTGTAATTGACAATTCTTAAATCTTGATTTCGTTCAATAATTTGAATAACTTGATTAACATTATTTCTTAAGAATTCTAATTCATCTTTCTCTTTCCATTCATTTGACATTCTTACAATATATAATTGTTGTACACATTTGAGTGCGTTTGTTTCATGTCTTTCACTATCAAAGAAATAGCGACACTTTTCTACTGCTCTATCTGGTTTTACTGATAATTTATCAAGTAAATATTTCAGTATAGATGGAAAACGTATCAATGCATTTTGTAATACTTCATTTGCTTTATCGAACGATAATAAACGAAAATATGCAAGCGCTAATGAATAGGTGAAATTCGGTAAACCATCAAGATTCAATCGTAGATTCTGTTCTGTATGAAAGTGTATTAAATAATTATATTCTTCAGAACGTATTGCATAATAATCCAGAAGAAGAAGAATTGCAAGTGGATCATCAATTGGATCGAGACTAGAAATAAATTTTCAATGATCATCTTTTGTTTGTTTTTAATTGATCAATAATTTTAATATTACCTTAAAAGTACTTTACAAAATTCTAATGCTGTTCGTGAACAACCTCGTTCACCAATAAAAATTATATTTTTAAATAAACTTATAAAAAAAGATCGATTTGCTTGTATTCGATATTCTAAACGACATTCACCACGTATTATTGAGAAAAGTGGATGAAAAGATTGTTGAAAACTGTATAAGGCACGTTCTATTTAAAATAAAAAGTAATGTTTTCTTTATATATTAAATTTAGAAAAGTTATGTTGCTATTATTATTACCGATAAGATCAACAGCTGTTGGCGTATCATCTTGCATTCGACTTACATCACTCAAATGAATAAGTGAATCAATATGATAAGGATAGTGGCGAAGAATATCCTAAAGGAAAATTTTAATTAACTTAATTTCTCTCGTTAGAAATTCAAAGCAAACCATTATTCCTTGAAGATTATGTTGATCAACAGAATCAAAAAATTGAATTTGTAATCGTTGATAGTCTTTTTCATATTCAAATTGAAAGTAGTTTCCACTAGTTAACGTTGTTTCAGATAGGGGTGATGACGGTTTCATTGATAAACCTAATTATTTAAATAAATACATCTTTTTTTAATTCTGTTAATTACAATGACTTGAGATGATGGCAAAGTTTTTCAATAATATTCTTTCGTTTAATCAATTATAGTTTCATCGAATGTTGATTTGTACATTCTCTAGCTAACATTTCGAATACTCTCCTCTATGCTTCAACTAATGTCGACATTCAACGAAAATTAATTTTATTCTGCATATGATATTTATTTAATATTGAATTGACGTTCTCATTATTGAAATATTCAAATAAGAACGTGTATTTATTGTTTTCTTTTCAATTATCACACCAAAAATATCGATTTTATCAACAATTAGTCAAAATTTTCCAATAAGTCTACAAAAAAATCTTGTCCTCGTCATATGACTAAAAAAGTAGAATTCGGATCCTTATTAAATTAAATTCTTTACGGTTATACTCATTCTTTATGAAAAAAAAACAATTTTCATCCGTATCGAAGCAATCAACATTATTTGACTATGCAAAATAAAAACAGGAGATTGTTAAATGCAAGCAGATGAACTTCAATAGTTATAAAAATAAAAAAGAATTACCCAATTTAAAAAATGATGGCCATCCTATTTTCGGAACTATGAATGCATTTTGCTTTGCTAATCGAGTTGCCGGACGTTGTTGTGACATAGGATGTGCACGACGACTAGAACCAATAACAAAAGAAAATATTATTATTATTATTATTAACATGAATCAATTAGGTAGTTACCGTTGAGCAAGCATAGCTGCTGATGACACTTGGGTTGCAAGATTATTTTCACGCTCAATCTGTTCAACAATATTACTTCCGAATTTCTTTTTCATTTCATTTATTGGATTCAATAAACGACTATCAACTGAAAGCAAATTTGAGAATAATTCTTTTGGTATAGTTGAAGTTGCGATCGGCTCTTGTTGAGATTCGTTTGATTCAATCAAAAACTCATCATCATTCTAAATATATTCCCAATAATAGAAATATTTCATTCATTGGATAATTACTTGATCACTCTTTTGAGTTTGAATATTCTTCTTTTTAACTTTACGTTTTCGTTTTGTTTTAGATATTGTAGATTGTTGTTGTACATTATCATCATCATTCGATTGATTATCATTATCAACAGCTGTTTTTTCATCATCGTTATTCTCTTCATCTGCTAGCATTTCAAATACATTTCGTCGATGGTTATTTCCTCTTGATATAATTAAATCAGTTTCATCATCATCATCATTATGTTTATTAATACCAACTTTTTGTAAAACTTGAGCAAGATCATCTTCAGTTGTATGACCTGCAGTTTTTCGTACCGCTCGCGAAGACATATTTTATCTATAAAAAAATATATTCAAGTGCGCACAAAAATTTGAATAAAATAAATTTAAAAAGTCTTAGTATCGAAGTGAAAAACATTCAGAGAATTAAATAAAAACCTTTCGGATTCATTTTTCTCTCGTCGCTTGAGATTGATCTGGTTATTTTTTAAGTGCTACTTTTGTTAACTTCATTGAGAGGCTATGCCAAAAAACAGCACAACTTATAGCGTATAGAATTGTTTCTATTTGATCAATGCCATGATAAATTAGTAGACTTGGGGGATTTTCTCGAAACTTGAACATATTGAATAGCTGTTTGTCAGATTTTGTCACAAATGAACGATATCGACCACAATTCATATTGATTATACGATAAGCAGGTATGTATGATCGGAGTACAACATTTCGAAAAACATTTTCAAGAAGAGAAAATATTTGAATAAATTTCATGATATCATTTTTCTCTAATTTCTTTCTCTCAAACTGCTACTCCCAAAAAGAAAATATATATTTTACTGGTTCGAACATATTTCTAGAGGATAATAGGCTCCTCCAAATATCAATATGAATATCGTCCATTTCTTTGCATAGACAACCAATTAGTTCAGAGTCACTTTCACATAGTTCAACTGCTTTGATATAACCTGTAGGTGTTAAGAAATCCTTGAAAACGAAATCAAATTAGTTAAATTTCATTTAAAACTTCGACAGTTGTCATACTTTTGATTCAAATGGTTGTTCATTGTTCTTAATTTTCGAGCTCGAATTTCTTGGCATCGTATTCTACAAGAATAAATAGAAGTAAGGTAATTTCAAAATAACATAATTTTATATTTTTTCTCTTCTATTATTGTACTATCATTTCTCATAATCTTCCTTCCAACTATTGAAAATTATTAATTCAACCAATAATAAAGAAGAAGATGTCACTGTGATCAATCTGTTTATTTATACACACTATGTACGTCCATCATCCCTTTATTCTGTGAAAATTTCTCTAGTGAAAAGTGAAGAAGCAAAATTAATACTCCTAGGTTAGTCTATGTAATTCTTTTTTATATTCATATCTAAAATATAGGCTGGTTTGATTATATTTCTATATGATATAAAAATCAATTTTTGATTTTTTTCCTACTAACATTTTATTTATATAACTTTGTTTATAGATTAATCTATTATTGTAAATATGAGCGACGTGGCTGGTGCGTCTAGTAGTACAAGTTCAAAAAAATTAAATTCTCCCACATCATCCAACAAAAAACGTACATCATCAGATGCTGGTCTCGATGATACAACTGACAATGATAACCAAAGCAACGGTAAACGTGTTGTTGTCTTTGAACCATTTAAACTAATTGATGTACAGTCTGCTGTAAGTAATGTTCTCTTTTCTTTCTTCAAAGACGCCAATTTTGTTTTCTGTAGGAAGAACTTGATGCAAAACTTTTACTCATTCAAAATAAAAAATTATTTGAATGCGTACAAAACTGTCGCAAGGCAGAAGTTGAATGGAAAGCAAAAATAGATCAATTAGAAACAAATAAAGCTAGTGTTGATTGTAAATGGAGTATGATCGATCTTTATTGGACTCAAGTGAATATTTTAGTCGATTTCATAGAGAGATTATAGGTTTAATTTTAGCTTGATGAAAATATTCGTCGTTTACTTGAACGATTTGATGCAACGACATCAACAGATGAAAATAGTCAATCACCATCGTTAACAAATAATGAAACGACATCTAATAGTAATGATAATAACACAATAAATTCAAATACAAATAATGATCGACAATGTGAAGAAATTCGTTCATATATTCATCAATTAAATACATGGTTACGTGAAGATCTTGATGTTCATCTTAAGCAACGCTTAGATTTTTCTACGAAAGCTATTGTTAAACTTGTACGAGTTTTTGATAAGTATGTTTTAGAGAACTATTTTTTATTATTAATTTGGTTTGACTAATATACAATTATTTTTTGTGATAGTTTATCGGATAAATTTCAACGGCTATTTACTTCGATCAATTCTTCTTCATCAATCGGTGAATCGAATTCAATTCCAGGTAAAATTTCTATTTTATGGGTTCAAATTGAAATTGCGTTTCGGTCTGAGATTAATTTTTCTATTGTCATTATTTGGATTTAACATAGATAAATGAATTTTTCTTTTATTAAGTCATGAAATAATTTTCTTTATTTAAATCCTTTTTTACATTTTGTAAAACTAAGTTCATAAGAAGAAATTGATAAAAGGAAAGATAGGTTTTAAGAATTCAAGTTAGTATGTTATTATATTTTCTTTAAATCCTTTCATAATATCATTTTATTTTTTTATCATGAATACTGCAATATTGAATAATCGAAACTCCTTAATGTTCAGTATACTGTAATGAGAAAATCTGTTGGAACTTTTCAGAGGAAACTTCTGCCGTTCAGTAGAATTAATGATGAGTCAGTAAACATAGCACCGTTTATTTTATTTGCTGAGCTATGAAACTGGTTTTACTGAATTCCTTCAGAATATTTCAATAAAAAAATCGAATACTGTTATTTCTAGTTGAATTTTAGACCATCAGGAAATCTGATGAACTTCATCATACAACGGCATTTTCGACTAGAATGAGTATTTGCTTTAGATCTGCATATTCTTTCCTGTTTGTATTACATACTATTCTACGAGCATGTTAAGAATTCTAGTCGAGTCTTTTGTTGTTTGATAAAGATCATCAGTTCTCTTTATAGATTAGAATTCAAATTGAAATAGTAAAATTTAATTTGCAATGATATATCCACGAGTAGCTTAGACATTTGAGAATAGCTGGTCTAATTCAACAGGAAATAAAATTATGCTAAATATTTTTCGCATGGTAGAGTCTATCTAATCGGGCAATTCTCGTGTTAAAAGTTCTTAATCATTTCTAGAGACTCACTTGAAACTTAAATAGCATAATTTGATTATAAAATATTCTATTTTGAAAAACAAATTGATTTAGAATGTACAAATGAAGTTTATAAAGCTCTTGTGGAACGAAATACAAATCTTGAACGTGAAAATGATCGAATACAACGATTAAATACAACTTTACAAAGTCGTATTCATGAAATAACTCTTCGAGTAAAATTTATACAATTATTTATCTATTCTACTAAACATAAATTAAATAATTTTCAATCTACTTTTAGTGTTCAGACTTGAATAACCAACTAGTTCTTCAAGAAGAACAGTTACTTGAAAAAACATCTCATTTATCGGATCTCGAATATGAGTTCGAAAAATCCCGTAGTAAAGAAACAAAATTAGAGCGTTCATTAGCAGATGCAATTACAAAGCTAGAATGTGATCGATTGAAGTCTCAAGCAAATGATATCAAACATGATCCAGACTCGAATCCAAATAGTTCAAATAATAATACAGTAGTTATTGCTGAAAATAAAGTAAACTACTTTTTTTTCATTCAAATCGAATCTAATTTAATAAATAAATATATTTACTTTTATTCTAGTATGCGGATCTGCAAGCAGAAATAGAAGAATATAAAGAATTAGCAGCCAGTCGTCTTGTTGAATTAGAAAAATTAATGAGTGATCATGAAACAACGAAAAGAGAAGTGGAAGTACTTAAAAACAAAGTAAATTCAATAAAATATACTTAGGGAGTATCACAAATAGTGAGAAAGATATGAAAATTCATTATAGAAAAAAATTAAAATCCATATCCTTCATTTTTATAATATTAGATCTTATTATGCTGTTCGTGCATGCATATTTTGTTTTCGGATATTTTGCTCGTCTCATCTATACATATAACGGTTTACAAGAAGTCCTGGAGATAAAAGCAAAATCATGAAGTTTCATGGGATTTTTTGTTTCAGGCATTCTATGATTTTAGTTTTTCAACTTAACCAAGTAAAATCTAAAAGGTGAAAACAATTAGAAATCGTTACATCATGGTTAAAGCAAGTTTATGAATTCTTTTCAGTAAGAAAAAAATTAATATAGAACACGTTGATTAAAGGGTTTCAATCAATGGAATGGACTATGGATAATCAGTCCACTTCTTTTGAAATATTTGATGAAATAAAAACTTCATGAATTTATTCATATATTCTATTTTTTATCCTCTCCGTGGCTTTTCTTTTTTTGGCGCATCGTTATATGTGCAAACTAGTAGAAACTGGAAGAGACAAGAAAATCTACAATGATCTAATATTATCATGAGGTATTATTTAAAAAACTAGCACTCATGAAAGTTTGATTATTATATTGTTAGACGAAGTGCGATAAGTTATTCGAGAAAAGTAGAACATGTTTTTTATTAATAGTCTATACAAGTGCAAAACTTTTTCGAAATATGATTGCACATAAAAAATAATGCTTTATTGATAAATTTTTAGCTACGTTCATTGCCAGAAGAACTAATAAATGAAACACCTGAATTTAAATGTCTTCAGTCACGTTACACAGCTTTAGTCAATGAAAGTGTGCATTTACGGCATCAATTAAATGAGACACGAGAACTTGTTAAATGCACAAAAACAACGTACGACCATCAGTTTGAAAAAATTGAAGTAAAATTATATTTTATCCGAAGTAATTCATTTTTTCAAATTTTTCTTCAGCAAGAAGAATTTGAAAATCAGCGTAAATTAATTGCCAATATCGAACAAGTTGTTGCTGATTTAGCTGACGCCCGCCGTGAATATGATCTTCTTCAAGTTGAATATGAAAAAGTTCTTATTGCTAATCAACAATCAGGTTTACATTAATATTGTTGACATTTTTGTATTCAAATTTTCTTCTTTGCTACTCTTTTTCAGTACCAATTACGCGTGAAATGCGAAGTTTAATAAATCATTTACAAGCTCAATGCAAATTATATAGTTTAGAAGCAAGTCGTTGTAAAAAGCAGTGTAAAGAATTAGAAGAAGAATTGACTAAACTTAAAGTTAAACAAGAAACAATTTTAAGTAATGGTCTTAATTCACAAATAAGTGTCAATGTATCAGAACCATCATCAAGTAATTCAATAAGTATAACAAATCAACAACAATCGCCAATCAGTAAAGATGAAATAACAAATCCGTTTGCAACATCAACATCATCTATTATCAAAACTGAAATAATAACAAAAGAAGAGCCAATTGAAGGAGTACGTTTGTTGGTTTTTAATTACTATTATTAAGATAATGATTTTTCTTCTATTTAGAATGATGATAGTCGTTTGGGGGAAAGTCTATTATTAGATTTTGGTGATGTAACTGAAGGTGATTTAGATGATAGTTCAGCATCAAATGCTCTTTTACGCCTTTCGTCCAATGCAATGACAATAGAAGATAAAGATGCTGAATTACGTACAATTAGAAGTGAAAATAAAAAGTTATCGGACATGGTTAAAGAATACAAAATATTATTAACTATGTATAGGTAAACTAGAAGATGATATTTTTAAAGTATGAAAAGTAATGATTAAAATTTTTGTAGAAGTGCACCTAAAGAAACACGAGATAAAGCAAATTTAATGACTTCGGAAAAGAAATTACGTCAAGAACTTGAAGAAACCCGAAATGAACTTAAAAAGGTTCAAAATTATGCCAAAACATTACGAAAAAAATGTAGTGAAGATGAAGTAAGTTAATCTTCTACAGCTAATAAAGAAAAAGAATATTTTTTTATTTAAAAAGAACAGATTACTAAGTTCGATAATTTTTTCGTAACAAAAAAACAAGTCAAACTGGTTCGGAATCGTTATTAATCTGTTTACTATTATGTCCGATAAAAGAAAAAAAAATAAAGTTTCATTTTCATCAAATTAGTCGCTTTTCTCCGTTATCTATGTAGACAAACGAATGAAACAATTTAATGAAAATTTTAATCAGCCACATAATTATATATAAAGTCAAAAGACTTCCTTGTAAATCTTCTAACGAGATAACAAAGGAAACCCATACTTATCGATTGAACTCGTACTAGACTGGTTAGGACAGCTGAATGAGACTTGAAAATGACTGACATGATTGGCGCTCATTAGCCTTTATAGACAATTGATAATTCTTTTACTGAATTTGTTAACTTACTTTTAGTTGTTCTTTTGATCGAATTGTTGTATTTTGTAAAAATAAAGAATTTATTCTTATGGACATCGTATAAAAATCAAGTATACTTTAAAATTGAGTATCTCAACTGATGATTCTTAGTTTTGATTGAAATTTACAAGATATTCTATCTATTGTTCGAGTTATATATGAGTACAATTTTACATTAAAATTTCGCTTTCTAATGTTGTCGGTATGCACCTAAGAATAAGTCAAACGGTTCAGTAAAACAATAATAAATTGGCTACAAAAGCAAAGAAAGAAAATTTGTTTTTTGCAAGATTGTTCTATATTAGTTTTATCAGTTCTGATTGAGTTATAAATCAAGTATTTTCCTTATAACGATTTTGACCATGAATAATTTGGTTGTAATTATTTTTGAGGTTCAAAGCAAAATGCGATCATGTCAAGACACGATTCGTGATCTTGAAAAAAATTTAGAGACACGTAAACAAGAAGAAGCAGCATTACTCAATGAAATTGAAGTAACAGGTCAAGCATTTGAAGATATGCAAGAACAAAATAGTCGTTTATTATCTCAATTACGTGAAAAAGATGATGCTCATATAAAACTAATGGTTGAACGTGTTAAATTACAACAATCACAAAAAGTTATGTTGGACGAAAAAACGGTTTTAGTACAACAAGCAAATGTTTTACAAGAACAACTTGATGCACAAGTCAGTAAAAACAATGTTGAAATAAGAGGATTTTTTTATATTCATACTTTGCTTTTTAAAGGTAATGATGAATCAAAAATATGAAGAAACAATTTCATTACTTCGTAATAGTGTACATATACTTGAAAAAGAATTAAGTATGATGCATCAAACATTAGATGCTCATAAACGAAAGACAATTGAAAGTGCACAAACATCAGCTGATTTAAAACTTCATCTTGATCGATATCATGCGCAATTAAAAGAAGTTCAAGAATTAGTTGCTGAAAAATCAGAAGCACTTGAAAAACAAAATTTTAAAAACCGACGGTATATTAGAAAACAAATATATACAAAGCTTCCATTATATATAATGCGTTTTTTTCTCATTGATAGAGTACAAGAAGAATTAAAAAATCTAAATCGAAAATTGGAACGAATGCGAAAATTAGAAATGGCATCAAATAAAGATGAAGTTCTATTAGAAGAGATACGTGAATATAAAGAAATTCTTCGGTGTCCAGCATGTAAAAATAAACAACGTGATGCAATACTTTCCAAATGTTTTCATGTTTTTTGTTATGATTGTCTCAAATCAAGATATGACTCACGTCAACGAAAATGTCCCAAATGTAATACAGCATTTGGTCAATCGGACATGCATAAAATTTGGTTGGTCTAATTGTATAGTTTCTCGTTCATTTTCTTTCTTTTTAATTTCTTTTCGTCGTTTTTTTTCTTTTTTTTTCGTTTCTTTGTCTTCGATCGATCACATATGTCATCAATTACTATTATTATTATTACCATTATCATCGATCAAGGTCTAACTGTTGTTCCTATTCTTCTTCCTTTTTTTTCTCTTTTCGTTGTTTAAATGTTTGCCTGTGGAAAAAAAAACATAAAATAAATACATGACGAAGGGATGAAAAAATTCATTTATCCAGTAAGAAATTCTATTAATAGATATAAGAAAATTCCTTTAAGCAATAATTAACATATTATGGATCACAAGGATATATAGTGGGAAAAGAAATGGCATGCACGGCGTCGATAGACAGAATGACATCAAAGCATACTTGAATTAATATAAGTTATAAAACGTGCGTAGGCAATATCTTTATCAGTAAATAAGATACTTTTCGGTTGAAGAAGATAGCTCAAATATGTTTTGCCTTGAGGAGATGAAGATAGAATGAAAAATTTGATAATCAGCTGCCATTGTAACTCATATATATATATATATATATATATTAGTAATTTTTCAGCTTTGTTGTTGAAAATATCACCATCAAGTAAAAAAGAGAAGCGAGCAAATAGTTTAGATAATGCTGATTATTGTAGGAAATGGTGGAATCAATCAATATTTGTATATCAGTGATGTCATATTGTTTGTTTAATTATATTTATTTGAATGTTAAATTTTGAAGAAAAATTTTTCATGAAGAAATATATTACCAAACACTAGCTCAACAGAAAACTATGCGAATAAAATCGAGAACATTATTTTGCATTCATTTCTGGGAGCATAATATACAGAATGTCTCCTAGTTTATTCGTTTGACATTAAAACGAATATACAGTTTATTTAGTACTGGCTAGAGCTTAAAGAATAAGAATAATAAAAGGAAACGTTGTCAATAAAAAAATCTTCGTAGAATGATGATAGATTGTATGATTAATAGATGGATGACTAGATACAGTTGGAAACAGTAAATGAATGAATACATTTTGATCTGCTTATAAAAAAAAACTGTTTAGTAAGCTTCAATACATATAGCAATTCCCATGCCACCACCAATACAGAGAGCAGCACATCCTCGTTTTAAGCCTGTTCGTTTAAGCGCATGAACTAGAGTAACAAGGACTCGAGCACCAGAACAGCCGAGAGGATGACCAAGAGCAATAGCTCCACCGTTTATATTGATCTAAAAAGAGGCCACAAAATAAAAAGTAGAGAAGATAAAGAAAAAACACAAAAACAAAACCTTTTCTGGATTAATATGAAGATCACGAATAACTGCTACAGATTGAGCAGCAAATGCTTCATTCACTTCAAATAAATCTACTGTATCAATCAACCAATTAGCTTTGCGTAAAGCTTCTCGAATAGCTTTGATTGGTGCTAGTCCCTATATAACAAGTGAAAATGACGTTGTATTTTCATGTCCATAGAATATATATTTACCATAACAAGTGGATCAATGCCTGTCTGTGCCCAAGAGACAATTTTTGCTAGAGGTATCTGTTGTTTTTTCTTAGCAATACGATTTGAACAAAGAATTAATGCAGCTGCTCCATCATTGATACCTATCCAATATTTAAAGAATAATTTCAATAATTGACTAACAACAATGAAAACCATGCAAAAACCAGACCTGATGCATTGCCTGCAGTAACAGTTCCAGCTAAGAAAAAGGAAAAAACAATAGATATTTGGTATCTTCTTCAAAAAAGTTACATACCATCCTTGAACACGGTCTTCAGTCTTGATATAGAATCTATTGTTATTCCTTGACGTGGATATTCATCATTTTTTATTTGAATCTCACCTGCGTAGCAAACAAGAAAAAGAAGCAATAAAGCATATATTTATTGAAAGATACTTTTATTTTTATAAAAACACGAATCAACATACCTTTTGATGTTAAAAGTGTAATCGGTTCGATTTCAGCATCAAAATGTCCCAGTGTCATGGCATTTGCACATTTCAACTGAGATTGTAAAGCAAATTCATCTTGTTCTTGACGTGCAACAGAACATGCATCGGCAACATTTTCCGCTATGTTATCAATGGTAAAGTATACGATCATGAATTATTCATTCAATTTACCTGTGATACCCATATGAATATGATTAAAAGCATCCGTAAGACTAAAACAAAACAATAACAAAGATTTCTTTTGATGGATTCAATTTTTTCTTACCCATCATGTAACATCGAATCAACAAGAGTGGTATCGCCCATTTTTTTACCACTTCTCATAGAAATACAATGTGGTGCTTGACTCATACTTTCCTGTCCGCCTGCTACTACAATATCTGCATCACCTGTTAGAATAGCTTGAGCACCTAGAATAACGGCTTTCAAGCCTGAACCACAAACCATATTAACTGTAGTTGCTGGTGTATGATAAGTTAAACCACCACCACGTGCAGCTTGCCGTGCCGGATTTTGTCCTTCATTAGCAGTCAATACTTGACCCATGAATACTTCATTCACATCATCTGCTGTAATAGTACCACTTAATTTGGCCAATGCACCTTTTATTGCTGCAGCACCAAGTTGGTGAGCTTTCAGAGCTGATAAACATCCATTAAAAGAGCCAATAGGTGTACGTACAGCAGACAGAATGACGACATCACCCACGTTGGAGTTCATATTAGAGGTCATTATTTAAAAAAAGATAAACTATCTATAAAGCAAAAAAAGAAAACTATCATAATGGACTTGTCATCGTACAATTTTCAGAACGATTGTTTGATTTTGCTACGTATCATGAAGTATATATAATCACAAGAATTGAGCGTCCTATCAATATGTGTTCTCATTGGATAATAAAAACCAAATGAAGCATAACGAATAAGTATGTAAAGTATACATTTGAAAAAAAGACCTAACGAAGAGGCTGATGACAAGAATAACAGATAGTGGTTTTGTCATTTATAGACATGTTGAATCATTCTTATCATTAAACTAGCAATTCAATTTTAGTTACTTATTATAATACGTGTTGTCTATTTTTTTTATACGAATAACTCGATACAAATCATAGACTGAAATAAAAATTATCATGTCGATTTTTTAGATGTATATTAAGATACAAATTACATATAATTGCAAAGAAACGTTGTCTTCAAGACAGTTAAAGCGCATATTATTGTGCTTCACTATGCAGTTTTAGCTTGACTTTTCATTTCTCGTTGGTCAAAACACAAAAAAAACATACACCACGAAATATCCTTCGAACATAATACTTCTATTCAAATCAATCAATGAACCGTTCTTCGCAATATATTATACGACCAACTGTGGCGCACAAATGAAAATAATGCAATTTTTGCATTTTATCTGTAGTCATTCATAGTATTATTATGCATATAAACTATAGTCAAAGATACATCTTACTCTCTCGCAATTTCACATACCTCTCGGAATCTTGAAAGTTTAGTTACGATGTTCGTAATAAGTTATATTTTGTATCATTATGAAATTATATTGATAATTAATTACCTGAAAAAGAAAATCGAAATGTATTATTATTAGTAACAGTATACCAACAACCGGATTTTATATTTATTCGAATTAGTGAAAAACTGTTCATTAAAAAAATGAGAACAAAAAATGAATAACAACAATAGCAATAATAATATTCATTGTACGTTAAAACAATGTCAAAGGAATGACTATGAGATAGAACGAAAGAAAAAATAAACCATAGCAAGCAACAATTGTTGTTCTTTTGGGTTCAATTATTTGCGTACAAATAATGTGCCATCGTCAATCTCTTCATCACCATCATTGCTACCGAAAAGTGGTTCTTCCATTGCATTTGGATCAGTGATCAATGTATATCGTTTTGGTTGACGTTTTTTACGTAAACTAAAATAAAAATGATAGTATTGATTCAAAATAACACCGACTAATTTTTATTTGGAACAAAATTTGAGCAACGGTGTTTTTATTTTTACTTACAAAAATGTTTTTATTCCAATGTACATTAAAACGAGACAAGTTATACCGCCAAGAACAATAATACCACGCATCAACGTGCCTCGATCCATTTTTGAAAACACATTATTAATTATTTCTTTGCCTTGACTCAGAGGATTCTTAACAGGCGCTACTACTCCGGTACTATTCCCATTATTTGTTGTATTAGTACTGGTTAGTGAACTCAAATTAGTACTATTTGGTAATGTTCTAATAGTTTGTGGTAAAGTTAGATGTAAAATTAAACTAACTATGAACGATAAATAGAAATCACCAGTAGACATTATTCTTGCACAATGTGTCAATGAATCTAAAAAGAGTCGGAAAAATAAATTATAAACATGCGTATTTCTTTTATTTTACAACATATAAAACGAATAGCAGATATCAGAGACAAACCAGTCATATAAATTATGATTCAGAGAGGTTCAGAAAATGCAATTAAAGGTAAAGATAAATATACATATATCTTAACAGAGACACTTTTGTTAGTGTCGATTGTAGCGCCATCCAGTGTAAGACATACACATCTGACATCCCATCCCATGACAAATACTAGAGTTAAACGAAAGAGGACACTACCGTTCATCAGTAGAAAGTTCTATTTACTATCTATTTAAGTCTTTGAGTTACATATTACTTCAGAAGCTTTTCCTCGCCGATGTTTTGCATACTATTTTCCATAAGAACGAATACAACTTGGTTCTGCCTGATCTGATCTCTATCCGAGGCAAAAAGAAAAGGGTCAAATAATTTCTATACTATTTTCGTATGCGTGTCTTGCTTTTCTATAATTTTATTTGCAATTCTTTATGAATATTAGGCAAATTTTTAATACGATACTCTATTTTATTTAAATATTATTTTGTTCTAATATAGATTTGATCAATGGTGTAATCATTCTAAGGAAATTCTCGACGTTTCTAATACATTTAGTTCGACATTACACATATTCATTGCGAGTTCATAGCTTAGATTCTTGAGACTACACATCATTAAATGTTTGATACTTCGAACTTATGTTAAAATATTTCTTTTTTATACATGTTTTTCAACTGTTTGATAAAGTATTAGATATTTTTTATGCATGTACATATTACAGGAAAAGAAACATATCGAGATGGTATACGCATTGAAAGTTTGCTAAAGTCTTCTAGTAGATTAAAAAGAATTAACTTCATGGTTTGTATGCATATTAAGTTAATATGTTTTAATACGAATGTTATTGTAAGCATGCGTCTTGACTAATATTAAATGCATACTGATAAAAGAATAAATATTTAATGCTAATAACTACAGATGCTTTACTTAGGATTAAGCGATAACAATTCGAAGATCAAGCTGATACCACCTCACGTAGACAATAAATAAACGCTTATCATTGTTCGAATGAAACAAAAAGAATAGTCTCTTGTCCATCATAAGCGTATCGAAGTGATGATCTAAATCTATTGAATTCATTTTACATCGATCTTTCAGTTTCAACCGTTTAAAGCTTAACTATTTTTCTTATTTATGCACAATTGTACGATCGCAGATATTTACGGACTATTTGAAAAAGAACAATAAGGAAATAATGCTATTTTATGTAATCCTACGAAAAAAAAAATTGCGAATTGGAAATGATGACTAAAACTAATGTTGCTAGATTCAATATAAAAATCATGTAATACTGAAGAAGTTTTGCAAAAGAAAAACCAGAAAGATTTCATACGATCTGAAACCAAATATCTAGCACTTGATAACTGTAGATGATGAACATAATTAGTGTCGCCTTCGTTAGAATAGGTAGAGAAAGTATTGACGAATTTTGTGACATTAAATAGAAAAAGAATCGATATTCATTCGTATGCCCTTCATTACATTTTAATAATGGTATATAATGACTATTTTGAATCACTGTCAAATCTATTGTTTATGATAAATGATATAAACCAACGTTGTTCACGAATATAATCTAAGAAACAGTTGATTGTTACGAAAATCTTAGTGTTCTATGTTTTTTTTATGAATGCCTCTTGAGATCTCATTTTGTGGCACATGATCGGAACTAATATAGAGTACTTGAGAGAATCTTTCGTGTGATAAATTCTCTTGCTACTGTTAATATTAGAGTCCTGATGTTTCTTTTAGTTTGTTGAATTAAATTCTATATTTTGAACAAAATTTAGCGTAGTAATACATGGAAATCAAGGATCGGTCAAGTACATTTAGGATGGCAACATTTGTGATATTCAGTTGACATAATGATTAAAAATAGATCAAAATGAATGATCTAAATTGCAAATGAAGATGAATCGAGAAATGAAAATAAAATTGAATAATTACTGTTGATTTTTATACTCGTCTAATATAGATCAAATTTAAAATGAATACAACAATTTCTACTGATTTCTTCGAAATTATAATTATCGTCGATAAGGACTTACATTGCAATTTTTTCCAAAACGTGAATCAAAAATAAAAACCAAGTAGAACTCGTTTAATTTTCAGTAAATGATCATTTCAATTTTATCAAACACTAGTCATACAATTTTACTTTTTCCCCCTACACAAAACCAATTCTATTCATTAAATATAATCTGAATCTGTTTTTTTTTCAAACAAAATCTTTCGAAGATCTCAAATGAAACATTTTCAATAAATTCGAGAAATATAAATCAATTTTTTGGCCTAATATTTGAACAGATGTACTAGTGATTTTTGTGAATTTCTTGGTTGACTATTACCTGATTGAATCTTACGTCGCAATACAAAATTGGGCTATTTGATTTGTTAGATTGATGGACTTGGATGAAAATTTTCCACCGACTTATTCAACACAGTGATGAACTACACAAAATCATTCGACTTACCACAATTCATTTTGATTAGTGAGTTTCTCGGTAATCATAAACATCAATGCATTCAAAGAATCTACCTGTCGATGAAAGACATTTCTATAAATACAATATTAGATATATTGTTAATTTCGTATTATAAGTGTAAAAGAAATCTTATAGAATAGGATTCTCTTTATACGCATATTAAACACACATATTGATAGTCAATAAAAACATTTTATACAAAAAAGTATTGCGTATGCTTCTCGTTGATATTAGTTCAGTACCGTTGGCAAAGAAATATGTAAAAAAGAAACTAGCAGTTAGTAACATATTTGTCATTCATATTAAATAGAATAACAAAAAAGAGACGAAAACAAATAAATTTCTATTAACTCATACACAAGCGAGCACGAGAAGCGATAAACTTTTGAGTACAGAGACCATATGATTCTGCATGGCAGAATCAGTCGTTTAGAAAAAGAAATAATCAAAATTACAGCTGTTTTTTCTCAGCAATGTTCATTCTGCACCTGCTGGCGGATCACCTAGAGAAGAAGAAACTAGTTTGCAAAAAATTTAAGAATCTTTTTATTTTCAACTACCAATTATACTAGGACCACGTCGAATATTTTTCTTGATTTCTGGTCGAGCTAACTGAAGACGCTTTAAAAATTCGTTGGTTTTATAACGCATATGTGCATGCAGGTATGCCTTAAAAAGACTATTTGTATAGCATAATATTTTATAAGTCATCGATCTACGCATACTTTACAACATTTTATATGATAATGAAGATAATTACGAAGAGTATGAATAAGATTAATTGTATTGTCACGTGCAATTTCTTTTGTATGACTTGGAAACAGAACTAACAAAAGATTTTATGCATATTAAAAAAAGTCATTCAAAATTTCGAAATAAAAACGACTAACCAAAAGTTAAATAACCAATGTTATCATCTATGCGAGCTTCATACATATCTTTTAATTCTTCTGGTGGCGTACGATAACTCACAATAACTTGTGGTGCTTGTTGAAATTGTCTTCGTCGTTCTTTAAATTCCTAAACATAGAAAATGCATATTGTAAAACTGAACGATTAATAATAGTAAGTTTTAGAAAATTTCGTACTTCCATAAAAACCCGACCAATTATGTTATCATCTACGTCTTTAAATATAGTTGGAAAAATAACAATAACACGATCAGATGATGCATCAATATACATCGTTTCATCATCACGATAGTGTATAACAGCTCGTTTATGATTGCCATTTGTTGATTCTTGTTTCGTTTGATATTCAAAATGTTTCTCAAAAACAATCACAAAACGGTTTCTTTTAAGCATCGCAATTTTACGAACAAGCGGTAGCCATGCATCATTACTATCACCTTTAGGTAATTGTGTATTGAAATCCAATGATAACGTTACATTATAACCTTCTAATGGTCTTACAAGAAGATCACCATATTCTCAACGAAGAACCTAAATAAATAATATATTAAACAACTAGTATTATTATGAAAAAGAATATTATTATAGAACTAACTTTATCTGTATTATGTTGTTCTAGATCAAAAAGAAACTTCAATTTGATACTTACAGTAAATGGTTTGTCGCGTGAACTCGTTATATGATAAAGTGCACCATCAAAATCTAAAGTTATTTACAATCTTCTCTTACTGTCATATTTACTATTACTTACCGATAACATCAGTTTTAAGTTCAACTAATTTTTCTTTACGTAAAAAAGCTTCGATTTGAAGTGTTAATAATTCTTCAATGATTCGATTGTGTACTTCAAGTAGAATCATTCTGAAAAATAGAAACTATTTGACTAAAATGGAATATCTATAATGTGAACATGCTGATCCAATCTTATTTTTCTTAGAATATTTCTAATGAAGTTGCAGTTAGAAGATTCAATAATTCTTTAGTCAAAAATGTAAAATTGTTACGGAGAAAATATCTCGATTCATCAGTTATCTCTTGACTGATACTATGAGGTGTAAGTATATAATAAGTCAGAGAAGCTTGTGTAAATAATTCAAGTCTGCAAGTTGATAATAAGTTTTCTCGGTAGTAATTTTTGTATGTAGTGCATGGTAGTGAGCAATGCCGGAAGTTAACAATGAACCTGCAGATTGTTAAGGGGGAAGATGTTCATGCTCAAAAAAGTATAAACTTACGTTTCATTTATGTTGATGAAAAATAGAAAAGTTAGCATGTCAAGAGATACTAATATTCGAGTTTCACTCGATTGTAAAATGCATCACGCAATGCCTATGTTGATTGGTTAACTAATTGCTTAGCCGGCTGAATATGAAACACTTTTCTGTAAAAGATAATCACTCGTTTTCCTAATTAAGTTGTCATTCATGATGAAGAATATTTCGTAATATCGTGACTATTTATTAATCAAACATCATCGGAAAGACTCCCATCGAGTTCGACCTGTTTTAATTTATTACAGTGAGCTCTATGAAGTGATTGTGACGGATTCCATCCATCACGACTCCTTCAAGAGCGCATGTACTCATTAATCACTGTTATCATCTAATCATTAGTTTATATTTGCTTCTCGCTTCTCTTCTTCTTCTTCACTGTTTATATTATTCGTATCAGCATTTGTTACTCGCAAAAGCACTCATTCTAAATAAAAGAAGGAACGAACAAGTCGTTCCATCACAGTGATATTATTCTATGACTAATTGTATTCGATGGTCATTTTTTTCTTTCCAAAGATTGCCAAATTATAAAACACGAAGAATACTAATGGATAAACTGCGATATGC
Organism: Rotaria socialis; assembly: GCA_905331475.1. Taxonomy (NCBI): domain Eukaryota; kingdom Metazoa; phylum Rotifera; class Eurotatoria; order Philodinida; family Philodinidae; genus Rotaria; species Rotaria socialis. The sequence goes on from CAJNYU010003659.1 coordinate 113,749, forward strand.
CATTAAAGCAAATGCCGGTTTCGAACTTTCTTAACCATTGTTTTCTGTATATAAATGAAATAAAAACAAATAAAATCTATTTATCATTATTGTATTTATTGGATAAGTTCAAAGTAATGTAGACAAATAAAATCTTGGTTCCTCTCTCAAATAATTCAATTTGGGTCAATCAAATACAAATGAACATAAATGCCGCGTGCAAAGCAATTCAATATCTGTTCATTGAGAAACACAATATGTTGTACTTTATTAGTTGATTTTATTCGAGTAACAAGTTTCTGTTAGTTTCTGCCATTTGAATGCAATCGTAAAGCATAGAAACAAATTAATATTAGAAAAATAATCAATCATACAAGCACACTTCATTAATATCTGATTTTAATCCATCGACAAAACACACGAATATCATTAGCACTTGATAAATTATAATTGACATTATTTATTTAGACGAAGATTTTCATCGGTTGATCTTTTTCACGAATAAACTATTTTATTGAGAATAATTGAAAGGTTAACTCTATTCAAAAAATTTCATCGCATCTTTAATTCATAGCTGAACAGATCATGATCAACTAGACCTGGAATTTGACGAACATCATTATCTATTAGAATTCCTTTTACTAATGAAACCAAAATAAATAAGTTGAATCTATCCGTTATTTTCTTTAATGCGTTTTGTATTTAAAAATATGGCGACGATATTTGAAGTTATGAAAAATATTAAATGATTGCGATAGGCTTGGTAAAATAATTGCCATGGAAATTGAACCGTACCAAACACCCACAATAGCAAATATATAAGATAAAAACTGATATTCTGTAATATCAGAATAGCCAATCGTTGTTATAACTGTAAATCCCTAATAGAAAAGAAGAATCTGATCTTGAGTGCAACCTGATCAATGATACAATATTTACATGCCATAGTGCTTCACCAATATTTTTAATTTCATTATCTTTATGTATTTGCTCAAGAACAAATTGTGTCAAACCAAAATAAAACATTCCAAATATGATCAATATTGTTAACATTACAATGTCTTTTAAATTGACATATAAAATTTTAAAAAATACCTCTAAACATTTTGCATGACGAGTTAAACGAAATAGACGAAATAATTTAAAACATGTTAAATAATCAAATATTTGAGTTTCTTCTACTGCTAATAGGTTTTCATCTTTTTTCTCTGAAATATAAACTCGATAGTAGATTTGACCTAGTATTGTTGGTAGTATACATAAGATATCTAATGCAAAATTAGAATCACGAAGTAGATATATAAATGAAGGTGCTGATAAAGTATGCATGAATAATTCAATATAAAACCTAAAAAGAGAGAGATCAATTTTTATGAAAATTCTATTTTATTTTCTATTTCGATTGTTTATTTTTCTCAGCTAACCATGTAATACAAAAACATTCCAATGTTACATTTTCTGAATTGAAGTAAGGTATGAATTGATAAGGACGTAGACTAATATCTGAACATTTAAAACCTTCCGTGTGATTAAGAGGTTTTGATGGATGGGTTATCATCCACATGGTATTATGAAGATTTCGATAAACACTCATTGTTTCTAAACATAATGAATAGATTGCCAAAGCATTGAATACTGCAGATAATGTACTAAACGAAGAATTAAAATAATTCACAGGTAAACGATGAAATGTTCGATGTAATGCTTTTCTCAGCCAAGAATTTGGTTCGATTTGATTATCTTCATTTATTGATAAATAATCGTTATAAAATGTTTGAATTAACTTTTCATTTAATTGAAAAAATCGAATTTCTTCATAAAATATCATGGCTGAAGTTGTTTCAGCTTTAATTAAAATACCATCATTTATGTAATAATACAAAATAGATTCAAATGAACTTGAATGACGCGGAAAAAAATAATCACTCGTACCAGGTATGAGATAACGTGCTCGCTTTAATGGATTGCCAAGAATTGTGTCAGGAAAATTGATTAAATCACAAACATTAATTTCATAATGTGTTCCAGATATATTTATTGTTAAACGATCATCATCACTTTCGAAAAATGTAGTCATTGATAAAAGACGATCGAGAGCATCCTTTGCCCAACTATTCATTGTTTTCTATTAATTATCTCAATTAAGAATTACGCGCTACTTTATTTGTTTATCAATTCAAATTTATTTCGTACCATAGTTCCAATCTGAAAATAGAAAACGAACTGATGAATGCAATACATATAAGTAAAGGGAATAGACGATTGATACACTTGTTATACTAAGACTAAAAACTTCGATAGAATGACGTAATTAAGGTTTAATAATTTGATAAATTGTTCTGATATTTATTTTTTCTTGAGCATGATGATAGTAATTATGGGTGTGGGTGGGTGCGGGTGAGGGTGTGAGTGTGGGATGTTGATTCAAAGAACAGCCATATCAACACCCTCAAGAGAAAAAATCCTAACAGGATTCTATTTAACCATAAAGAATCTAGCGAACAGGAATTGCTAGAAATCGAGCTAGACTTCTGAATAAAAATTGACAAGATACTTGAAATTCAGAATTCTGGCAGATCTTTCAGGGTTTCTCTAGAAATGAACAGGCTTGATAGTAGAGCCGGTGTAGTACCAATTAATATAGTTACAATAGTTCCTATCAGATCTGGCGATGATATACAACAAACATTGAAGCCTGTCGTATGGCTTGCTTGAGTCATTTCATCTCTGCAACTCCCTATCCTCTCATATCTACTTGAAATAAAGTTATCATGGTTGTAATTTTGTTCTTGTTTCAGAATCTAACTAGATTGTTACTTTACTTAAGAGCTATATCTTCAATATATGACTTATTAGGTTTCTACTTGTCAAGATCATTGGTTTTGTCTCTGGTTCTATGATAGAAATATGTGTTATTTTTTGGAAATAATCGTTATGAGTATATGTCGTCAGGATCCTTTGAGCATAATTCAATACTAGTAAAATGTCATCGTAATGTATGTTCACTGGCTCATTTGTCAACTTATAAATTTGGAAACTAAAAATATTATGAAAGAGCTACAGAATTTTATTAACAAAATAATTTGAGCTAGTAGTTGAGAACAAAGCTGGACAGATTGCGTGAGTCTTAAAAATCTATCAAGCATTTTGCTTTTCGTTGTGACTAAGACCTCTCAATTAAAGCATTCCTTTTAATGGTCCTCTTATTCAGACACAAACAGGAAAAAAATTCTCATGTTCATTCAACTCGACGTTGAATACCAATACCAATCAGAAAAACGAAAAGAATATGGTAAAACTGTCAAAATTTATTTCAGTATCAAAGCTTCCGTGAAAGCATCTTTGACGAGTATCAGTATCATATTTTATCACTATATTATAGCCGATATCTGCATCGAAGAATTGAAAAAGTATTCGTTTAAGATCTATGCTCAAGTAATCAAACATTCACATAATCTATCCATGTTATTCATTCTATTGTTTGTACAATACTTCAAGACAAATCGTGTTTCTTTACTAATCATTTTGTGAAGAACTTTGTTTACGAGCAATGTCGCTTCTTGTCATTAGTTTCAAAACAAATGTTATTTTTAATCATGTTTTTTAGATCAATCCCAGGTCGTGGCAGTACGGCGGGAAACGACCGGAATTAATAGAAGCACGTTTGATGAAAAAATTGAATTGTATATGGATCTAATCAATTTAGATTATAAACAAACTTATCGGAGATGAATAAAAAATCTACCCTCCTTTATTGATATCCAACATATATCATACATGTAACTATTTCAACAAGGATTAAAACATCAATAATTTTTATTTTCGAGTATGTCAGGCTTATTATGTCCGTAGACGCTTATAAAGAATGAGACAACAAACAAGAGGATAGGAATATAATCATGATGACAGAAAGGGAAACATAGCACGCAAAACAAAATAGCGCGAAGACTAACTAAGAGGTGATGGTCATTTAGAAGGGAAATCATAGATAAATAATAAGGAGAAAAAAAGGATAATAGGGAGAACAAAGAAAAATATAAATAAGAATAAGAACATGACGAGAAGGGCAAAAAAAGAATAGCAGATGATCATTTATTTGTTTTATTTGAGTGGTTCTCTATGAACTGAATGCATTGGCTTAGTATAGTGCCTCATATCTATTCGTCATTTTTGCACTCTAATCAATCTGAGGAAATTTTCTACGCTCAAGCTTTGTTGAGACTTCTCCATTTGTTTATTTTTACCTTGCTTCTGAAAAACTCCCACTTAAACAAATCACTATAGGAAAGAGATTCTCCTAAGTCAGGTTTGATTATATTATTCTAACGTCAGTTGTTGTAATAATCATCATGTGAACTAGTAAATCATAACGACGAAGAAGTTGTATACTTTGTATATGATCTATCTTTGAGCCGAGGTTAATAAACATCTGATATAAAAAAAAGTAATTAGGTAGTACCATAAATGCCCATGATATTACAACTGAAGTAATATATAAGCGGTTTATCGAGAATATTTCTGCTTATTGTATAGAATTGACTGTGAGTTAAAGGTAATCTTCTCTTCTGGCAAATCAAACGTAACATTTGTTTTGAACCAGTTAGTATTCAAATGATCAAGTTTAAACCAAGATATATCACAATCCGTACCATCGATGAAAAAAATTTAAGACTTCAAACCAGGTGAAGCAGGCACAATCGTATACATATAGTTCAGAATTATTGAGTGGGAAGGATATTTTGACAATATTGCTTAAAATTATAAATAATAATAATAATAATATAGTTTTAGTGAAGTAAATACATCATTCACCATAAGTAGCAACCACCGACGTACATATTTCGTCGAACACAATACCACTTGCCTTTTTATGGCCTACTTGAGATATCTTTGCTCGATGAGTTACATATTCATTCGGATCCTAAGAGTATGGTAAAAAATTATACTCTCGCTATTTGTAGCATGTAAAGTACATAGAAATTAAGTATCAGCGTCAGTTTCTTAATAAAATCTAAGAGTTTTTTTTGTCGAACACATTCCCTATAAGTTTATGCTTTTTAAATTGTTTTTGCTTCTATAATAGATTAATATAGCGTCACAGAAAGAATTTATCTTTCAGTTGTATACGCATAGAACACTGTCAAAAGATATTTCCTACATAAATAAAAGTCATCTTGATTGCTTTCGTAAATGTTATATTCAATTATAAATTCATTAAATATCATATGGCAAAAACGTCTTTCATTGGCCGTGTCAAGTGTTTCTCATAAAGATAAAGAGAAGACAATTATGTTCTACACGAAAACGTAATACAATAGTGTATTGACCAGTAACATTGTTTACTTTTATTGGCTAATTGCATAGCTTTCATTGCAACGGTATACCATGACCAAATTAAGATTTCTAGAAACTGATTGGTTCTATCGAATGTTTCTTTTAACCCGAATGTTATTTTCTAGTGAAATTCTACTCTATTCATTTGTTATCAGTTCACTTGAATCTAGGTCAAAACGTAATACAATCAAAAAATAAGAAATATTAAAGACTCCCGAGACATGATTGATTATTCATCAGCCGATCATACAGTATAAGAGTATTTCTATAATACGAAAAGTATTTTTATTTGGCTTATTTTTCAATTCCATTAATTGTATTTATATTTGTGTTAGTTTGAAGAAGCTTCCTTCAATACTATTCTATTGGATAGAAACGGAAACGGAAACTTATGATTCATGTTGGTAATTATTGTACTAAGACTTTCATGTCATTTTCAAAACTGATTCCAACCAAGTCCTTTGTGCAAACCAAATAAACATGTTATTTGAAACATAAATGATTTCATAACTCTATAGATATAAAACTGTTTCTAGAATTTCTACTATATCAATTTTTCAAGATTTCTTATCTTATTTTGTCTTCTCTTAAAAGTAATTTAATTACGAAAATGATTTCAAACAAATACTCATTAGAAAGTATACCAAAGCTAGTTCATAGTTATGTTGCTGTTATTTAATATTTTTGCAAACAAAGAAATCGTTGATTAGCCATTTTATTTTTGACTTGCTTATATATTTATTGATTTATCGATGACGAACATTGAAGACAGAGAAAAAAAGGAACAGTCTCGCCTAATCCTCTCAAAATATCCAATAATCAAATATGTGCCAGATCATCATGTCCATCGGAATCCGATCCTGATACCACTTGTCGTCGATCATTGCGAGCACCTTTGCCAGACTCTTTTTTAGTTCCTAATAAATTTCCAGCATTCAAATTTCCAGTTTTTTTTGGCATACGATTAGGATTATAATAGTCATGACCATCTTCATCTTCATCATTTGATTCTTCTTCCGAGAGACTTTCATTATTTGCTGTACGACCATTTGTATTTCGTGGTAATCCATCTACATCATCATCTGATTCTGCTTCGTTATAACGTTCATCAAAAACAACTTCTTCTAATCCTTCATTAGTACTTGTTGCTGTTTCAGTTATATTGATGTTGTCGGGAATTTCATGCATACGTTTTAATTCTCGAGCTTCATCAGCTAAGAAAAAGAAATGCCGTCTACATTGAAATATATGTTTCGTTTATCAAAGTAATAACTCACCAAGATATCTCATAATAACATCAGCTTTGTCGTCTTGATAATCTCGTAATCCCACAAGAATAACATCTCCTTGATTGATCCATTGTTTTTTACGTAGTTTACCACGAATGTGACATAAACGTTTTTTTCCACCTGCACTATCGAAACAGAATGCTTCTAAATGGCCATTTCCCAAAATACGTGTAACTTGCGCATAAGATTGGCCATCTTCTTTAAGTATTAGTTCTCGTTTCACATCATCATTTTCATTTTTACCACGACGCCGATTTTTACCACCTTTTCCTTTATTTTTTGGCATTATGCTTGTTCGAAGATTTGCACTTAATGTGAAATATTGAATTAAAAACGAAACTTTGTTGGTTCTATAAGAATCACGAGAGTGAACTTAGAATCTACAAATAGAAGGAAATCAATGACGTAAAAATTTCTTTTTAAATAATGAGGCATGTACGAATAAAAGAAACAACAATCAACAAAGTATCTGAGACGCCGCTTTTCATAGCCAATAAACTTGAAATTATAAATAGATGTAGACACTTATCAACAAATAACTTTCAAAAGATGTCGCATATAATTGTCACCCTGTTTAGTTTGTTTTTACTTAATTTAACGGGTTCGATAATGTTGTACAAGATTTTTTTATTAAATACAATCGAATATGTTTGAATTTATCGAAAAAGCAAAATAAGTAACTAAAGGTTCCATCATAATAAGTAATCTGTTCACTAATGTGCATTTTGCTTGAACAAGCAATCTCCCTGAACAATATGTTTAAAAACAAAATATATGTAATAATTATATTAGTGTTGATATGCATCAAACAAATACTTTATGGTTTGAAATATAAGACGAGTTACGAGTTCGAGTACAACAAAGACTTCTTTCCATACTGATAACGGATATTGTGAAAAACAAGAATCAGTCAATGAACTACACATTCTATGTGTAATAACTATATATGAAACTTGTAGTTTGTTTATCTAGAATCAATAATGAACAATAAAAAAAAACAATATTCTCATACAATAAAAGGTAATATTTAAGAAAGAGAAGCTGATTAACACTAATGACATGTTTTGGTGAATGCTAATACTAGACAAGTACAATTTTCAGAACTATTTACCATTTATTTCGTTGTTATACATACTGTTTCTGTCAATTTCGTACGGTAGTATATGTGCAATGCAAAGCCACAATATCTATGATAATACTCTGAGATAATAATAATGTAACCACCTGGGTGGAAAAAAATTATAAATATTCAATGAAAAAGGAAATTAAACCCATTAGACAAAGTTATTGAGTTTTCATGAACTATCGAAAGTATTTTTGTTCTCAATGGTACTTCAACATGTAAAACCATTAACCTAAGAGAACTTGTTTAGTTGAAGAATAATTATTATGCTATCATTTTGTTTTGTGACAAACAAAAGGGAAATGGAACACAAGTTAGCTGATGCAGATCGTATCTACACTTTACTGATCAATCATATCACATTTAGAAGGCAACAATTGTAGAATGTCTGTATCCTTTATATTTGATATCTCTCTACTTTGCAAGCAAAATAATTAATAAAAACTATTAATTCAAAATATGATTCTTCAATATCATATGTTTTTTATTGATTGTTTGTTAAATATGTTCCTGAGTTTCTAAAAAAAAGAGGTAGTATTTTAATTGATCTTATAATTTTGATCAATACTAATTACCTTTTGTAACTATTGATTATAAGTTGTAAAGTTTTTATGCTTTATCTTATAGAGTATTTTTTAATGTAATGTTTTAAATATTGTACAATTGAAATCGAAAACACGATCATGCATTATATTCCCCTCGTTGGTGTTTCTTGACCCCATGAGCTTTGAATATAGTTTCAATTAGTTATTTCTTACAAAACACGACACGCATATTATGTAAAACAGTCAAAATAGTATCTTTCTATTTGAAAGTATTGATATTTAGAAAGATCCAAATTTGTACAACAGAACACTTGGTTTTTATATTGATTTTTGGATTTTCTCTAATACTTATGATATCTTTAAATTTCGTTTACGTATTTATGCTATCCAAGTGGGTTTCTTCGTACAATTATTGTGGCGTGCATTTTTAAACGCAATTGTTATGGATAGTGATAAGACAATTCAGTGGTAATTATCTATATTAATTATTCATCATAATTATCGACATTGTCATTTGAGTCATTTGCTGATAGGCTAGCATTGTAAGCAGTATGATTATTCATGTTTTTTCTGTACTTCGGCTCTATCATTAAATTTATTAACACTGTTTCATTGATCGAATATAAGATTTTCTAATTCATCGTTAGGAAAAATGTTGATAAATATTTATCAGCTAAGGAGTATCTTACAAAAACATTACAATTCGAAATTAACCGTTTTTAATAACATAACTGAATTCATTATCAAGACAATTATCGAAAGTTCGAATATGTTTTTCGAGATCAAGATAAAGAATGGACACTATCGTCGAGTAATTTCTACTGTATATTTGACAATACAGCATCGAGAAAACTTTTATTTTAAAGAAGATTGATCATCATTGCGTATGACACTATGGTATTTTTGTTGCTGCTCTCTGCAATTATAGTAAGCATAAAAGTCTTTAGAAGTTTGTAATATGAAAAGAAGTTTTTCAAAACAATTAGATTTTCTAAAGAATCAAAATCACATGGTAATATTTATTTTATTATTTCTTCATAAATATTAAGTATCTAAATAATACAAGAGATTACAATTTATTGGAGTAGAAGATTTAAAAATAAAAAATTAACACAAAGGTTAACCATTGCTACAAAATTGCCTTTGCAGAAAATAAAAAAAGTTTTTCTGTTTTTATTCAGCCCATTGTTAAAATCAATTTGAATTATGCAGACATCATATATCAGTTGCAAAAGTTAACCAAGACTCTAGTGATCCGGATATTAGCAGCACGTATAGCTACTAGAAGGTGAATTCATCACAGTTTTTATTTGCTTATAACCTTTATTCACTTACGAATATTACCATGAGTAACGTTAAAAACATTTAGTACACTACTTTAAAACTTTTCAACATGAAAAAGTGTTTTAATAAATATCTTAAGTAGACAAATAAAGTCATATCTATCTATTTTTATCTTGATAATCCTTTATTTTGAGAGAAATGAAAATTTTCCAGCACATGGAACTTCCTTAATCTTGAAACTTAATGAAAAATATAGTATTTCACAATGATATCACTGTATGATGATGTGAACTATTTTTAATATGATGCGGAGCATCACATCCATGTTGTCTGTCGCGAGTCTTAGTATTTAGATTACATTTAATTCTTTCTCCGCAATATTTGAAAATAACTTCAGATACTGATAGTAGAGCCTGCTAGAACTGGTTGAACCAATATTTTTCAATGCACACAATTTACTTGGATAAATCGTACACAAGTATAGTGAGTGATTTTTCAAGAACTAACTTCCTTATTTCTATGATAGTTTAATCGATTATTACTTTGAACGGCTCTAGTTAATACTAAAAGAAATAAAAAGATATTTGAACATTGTTTTTTGTTTTATATATCACTTCTTCCATGTTGAAATAGATGTCTCAAGTGCTTGTCATTCAATTTTTGTGTAAAAAAGCATTTACTCGAGAGAACGAGAAAAAATATTTTAGTTGGAAGATATTCTTTATTGAATGTAAAAAAAATAAAAGAAGAAGTTTGATCGTGTCTATATGATTTTCACTGCAATGAAATTTCTATCATATAGCATATCATTCATTAAGATCAATAGCACTGAAATTTCTCGCTTCGTCTATTTGACATAACTTTTTCTCTTCGCTAGTATCAATGTTAATAAAACAACAACTCACTATTGTTCCATATGAAAAATAATTTACTTTCTTCATAACTAAAAATCTAGGAAAATAAAACAACAAATCTTCTTCAGCTGACAACAGAGATATACATGGTTTGCATGACATAGATACTTCGCGATAAACTAATTTTACATATCAATACGTAATCAATGGTGTGTGAGCTACGTTTCATCTATATACTGTGTATGTAACTTAGAATCTAATATTATCATTGAGTTCAGACTGTTCGACATCAAATAATCGTTTATGAAATAAGAAACCTCTTTGTGGTCCGAGTACATTTTTAATCGACAATGAATGTGCACATATGTTTTTATGAATGCTTGTTCATCAAGAGAAATCAATCAGAACAAGTTCAAAATCAGTTTTTATTTGAATAAGAGTTGAAAAATACTTCAATACATTAAAACTATAGAAAAGTACGTGATAATTTAAAAGTACTTCGATGTAATTGTAAGTTATCCACATCAGTTTCAAGTATTAGAAGCTATGCAATTTTCCCAAGATTTGAAGAGATCTGTGCTTGACGATTTTAGAAAACACTAAAATAATCGATTTCTTTATCTAGAGATACAAAAATTTCTCTTTTCGATAATTATTTTCTTGTATAAAAACTATTTTGTTGAACTCTTTCCGTTGAAAAGATATTGACACACTCCGAATAGCTCTAAAAACTAATCCAAAACTTGCCAAGCACTTTCGATTTGAAATAAAATTGATTTGTACGAGATCTCTATACTTTAGACAGGCGATCAAAACAAAATTTATCCCATTATGCAGTATATCATTGATGAAAATGATATTTTATCCTTCATTTATATAATAATCTATTTAAAAGTAAGATTTTCATTGAGTATCGATCGGAAACTTTCGTGAAATATTATTCTATATATCGTAAATGAAAAAAAATGTTCTGTTTGATTCTGTTTCTTTTTCTGGAATAGCTATGAATTAAAATTAGTTTCTTCGTAATTAGAAAAGAAAACAATAAACATCGTAGCAGAATAAAAGTTTTTCAAATTTTATGTTCTTTTTTTCAAGACTTGTAGAGTACAAATTTATTCTTTGCACTATGATGTCACTGATATGCCGGTGCTAATACATCATAGGTTAATATAAAAAGAAAAAGAAAAAGAAAAAACAAAACTACAAGCAAAGACTCTGAATAAAAGTTCTAGTCAATGGTGGAGGATAAGGAAGAAGAGAGAAAAGACTTGTGATAATAACTACAGTTGATTATCATATTCTAGCTTTGACAATGCAATTGAGTATATGCTAATAGAAATTTCCATGATTTTCATATGTAAGCGATTGAAACAACGAAAATAATGACAACAACATTAACAACATCAATGAAATTGTCTCGATATTATGATCAATTTCGAATAATACATAGTATTTTTGTTAAAATTTCATTTCCATATATTTTTCTAATAGCTACTATTGGTTTTGTTACTAACACATCTACTGTTCTTCTTTTGTCAAAAAATTTCATAACGAAAAATATGAAAAATAAATGGACATTAATCGCATTAGGCATGTTCGATTTAAGATAATCGATAGTTTCTTCAAATCTGATATTTCGATTTTTCCTTAGATATAAATAAGAATACGTCATTTTTATTTAACTAGAATATATCTATTCTGACTTTAAAGAAAAATTGTCTATACCCATAAAGATGAACCCTAGAAGTTACAAAAAGAAATCATTTCACCTCGTGAGAATTCGTATAATTATTTTTGGAAATAACTGAGCCGATATTTATTACATGAGAGCAATATTTAATTGCAATAGATTATTGTTTGTATTGATATTATAGATGATTAGAATTATATAATTTCTCGTCTGTGTACAAATGAATAAAATAAAGTATGATGTGACGCTAAAATCATGTCAATGATTCAAATCTATTCTGAGATAACAATCTACCATTCAGCACCAGTAAAACGAATCGGAGAATTGCTCATAGAGGTGGAGATTTTACTTTTCTTCATTATTTTTTTAATAATAAAGTCATAAAAATGTCTTTGCTTGTATTCAATGAGTATAATATGTTAATTAAAAGTGATAATTGTCCTTCATTTAATTAATCCGGTGCTGTTTGGAGACAATTATATATGAAAGAAAGTTTTCATTTAAGATAAACAGAAAACTTATCGAATATCTTTTATTCATAATAATTGAATTGAAAAAAAAATGGAAATATAGAAAAAAACAAGAAACTCAAGTTAATGCTACAGAGTTTAGCTTTTCACGCGACAAAGTCTAATCAAAGGACTTGATAATTAGATTGCAAAAGAAATTAGTCTGATAGAAAGCAGAACATTCTGACATACGAGTGCGCACTGAACTGAAGTAGTGGATATTGTTACAATTTTAATTAAATTTTTCTCTACAAAATAACAAAAATAAATTTAGAAAAGACTTTTAGTTGTGTTGAATGAGAAAAAAGTTTCTTAAAAGAGTTTTAATTTTGATTTATTTTTCTGTACGTCAACCGAGTTGTAATTGAAGTTATTGATACTGAGAAAATATCAATAAAAACGAATGCCTATTTGTATTTTAGCTTGCAGTGATCTTCTTTTCAATACTTCGTTACTCATTCGTGGAATTCATGACATTTTCAAAGGAAATTATGCACATCTCTGTTTAGTTGTATCATTTCTTATTCATTTGGCTGAACTTTTATCGGCATGTTATACTGTTGCATTTACTATTCAACTTTATACTGCTCATCGTCGTTCACCTCCGATTCTTTCCCTCTTATTTATATTTGTATTCAGTTCAATATTTTGTTTTACGTTATGCCATAGGAATACCTATGTAGAATGTCATGAGGAATTAAAACTTATTTGGTTTATGACTGATGTTTTATTTTCTTTTGTGATTCCATTTTCTCTTATATTAATTTACAATATACGTATTGTAAATTTTATTCGTAAACATTTACGTTCACCTATTAGTATACAATCAACATTAATGAGAAAAAGACAACACTCAAGAAGTAATGACAAAATATACAATCTCGATGGTACATTTGACATCGATAATAATCTCACAAACAGCAATGGTACATGTATTAATACAGATGAAAATCAAAATATAGAGACAAACTTTAAACAAGAAGATCCCACAGCATCAGTCGAAATAAAACATCAAAGAAAACGATCATCAATTTCATCGGTAAATAATTATTAATATAGATAGAGTAGAGATGAAAAGAAAAATTAAGAAATAATGAACATACATTATTTTCGATGGTTTGTTTATACCTATTTAAAAAAATGTAATAGTTGTAACCAGTTTCTACAACAAGATTATAAAAGACATGTTCTGTTTTCAGTTTCATTAATTAAATTTTTTCTACTCTTGTTAACAAGAATTTTGCATAAAATATTTGTGTATTGTTTGTTGCATATTCATGATTATTCAGAAAGTATAATAAAAATTATTATTTTAAGCAAATTTTTCATTGTTATATTGGTTGATATTACTAAAATATTTACTATGACATTCAGTGCTAATAAAAATAGAGTTTCTTAAATAAATACGATACCCAATGAACCGTTTTATGGTATTGTAAAGGAATTATTTACAATAAGATTTAAAATGTATAATTCACAAAGATGTGCAGATTGATTACATTTTCTTAGTATATAGCACGATCTTACTATATCGTTTTATCGCACTAACTGTTTTCTATGTTGCCAATTAAGATGTCTACAGTTGAACTGAGAAACCAATTATACATTCCTTATGTTCTAACCTTATCCTAATTTGCAATCTTATGCATCCTAAGTCTCTTACTTTATTTCGAATATGAATTCTATATATATATATATTTACGTGGAGTGAAATTTGATGAAATGATGGAAAAACAAACAGGCCCTATAGTCGTTAAAAGTAACTCTTATTATATAAAAAAAGAAGAACGAAACCATAGAATCGCATGTCAACGTAATGTTTTTTTCTTTTAAGTTTCTTTTTCTTCTCTAAATCACAAGGATCTATTCATTATATTTATCTATACGAATTTAACTTTATCCTATTATATTACCCTACAATGTCATAGTCATCTTTTAAATTGAGTGCTCGATAGGAACCGTTACATTTATGAAAAATGTTCAATTAATATACTAGCAGTTTGTTTTATTTTGTGTTCTCATGATGAATAAGCTCGTTTTACACAGACTATATAACCTTTCTGAACAGTTCAAGAGCATCTTCAGTGCTAATGAAAAATGTTTTGTCACTAAAAAATCAAATTATTAAGGTGTCGAATAACCGTGACTTATAAGACTAATTTTTTTAATTATTTGAAGTAAATACTTCGACGTCTTTGATTAACCTATTCTTTTTTATTTTTAGCTCTTTGACCGAAGTCATCCAGACAAATCATTAAGTCATTCTCATTTTCAACCTGGATTTCGTCCATTTGTCTTATCTAAACTTGCCTCTCATTTTAAGAAAAATATATTATCTGATTCATTTTCTAATCCATTGTCAAGAAAATTGTCATATCAATCGAATGATAAGGAATTTTTTTCTCAAACATTAGCAAGAGCATGCCAATCAATACGTGTTACACGTATGCTTGTTCTTGTTTCAATATGTTTTCTCATCCTTAAAGCTCCAGCACATTTGTGTGTTATTGCACTTAAGATTTATACTAGCGTTGATGCGTCCGTATTCAATGATCATAATGATATTGATCTTTATTTAACAACAAAAAAGTTAACAACTTGTGAAGTAATAAATTATGTTTCGCGCAATGAAATTAATAATCTAACAAAGAATGACACAATATTGTCTTTATTTCAACACGATAGAATAATGAGAGATCCATTAGCAATACATTTATTTTATGTAGCAATTTTACTAACACAATCAATGGCTTATGCATCATATTCAATAATTTTTTTTCTGTATTCTTTCAGTGGAATTGCTTTCCGAAAAAGTCTCAGACAGTTCATCAACACATTTACAAAACGCTAATGTTGTAAAGATTGTACTTCGTAAAACAAAAATATAGATAAAATTTCTTTTTATTTTGTCACTGTATGTTCAATAAAAATATAACAATTCACAATTAAGATTTTATTATTATATTACATAGAGAATTTTGAAATTTGATGAATATTTTATCTTATTCATCGATCGCAAAAAATAGACATTGCCATAAGAAAAAAAATATATCCATCTAATAATTTTTCTCTATACGAATATTCAATGTTTCCTCGCAGAAATCATTAAAACAAGTTGCTGGTTGAATCTGAAAATAATTTCTGCATGACACGGTTGTTAGGAATAATACTTATGAGCTGTTTACCTATATGAAAGCAATCAATTTCCTACATGATTCGTCAATGAGGGAAAAGCAAATTTACAGAATATATATACGTAGGCATAGTGGATATCTCTACATGTAACATGTAAGCATGGAAACTATTCAAATGTTAAAATAATTGTACGAAAGAATACACAGCAAGATAACATCAATTATTTTGAATATCATGGGTCTTGAGAGTTGTTCGATTTTTTTGTAGGTTCTGTTGAAGTTTAATCACTTTTTATGAAGGTTTTACACGAAATGTGGCTTGGAAAACTATGTTAGCTAGTACCCATAGGAGATTACTCGAGTGAACAAGAGCAGACGTATTAGCCCAGTACTATTCTGAAATAATCTAGTCGTAGAGATGGATATAGTCTGGTTCATGAACAAAACTGAAACGTTAACTAATTTTCAAAATCAAGAAAATCTCATGAAACCGAACTGTATCAATTATTAGAACTAGACAATGTTGAAACAGTGCTGATCTAGTATCTCTTTTCTTACTCAGTCGAGTAATCTCCTATGGATACTAGCTAACATAGTTTTCCAAGCCACATTTCGTGTAAAAGCTTCATAAAAAGTGATTAAACTTCAACAGAACCTACAAAAAAATCGAACAACTCTCAAGACCCGTGATATTCAAAATAATTGATGTTATCTTGCTGTGTATTCTTTCGTACAATTATTTTAACACTTGAATAGTTTCCATGTTTACCTGTTGCATGTAAAGATATCCACTATACCTACGTATATATATTCTGTAAATTTGCTTTTCCCTCATTGATGAATCATGTAGAAATACTTTTCAGATCGATGAAAAAAGTATGCGATCATAGAATTGAGCTGTATGTATATCTGCCTACTCATAGGCTAAAAATTATTAATATTTATTAATATGATAAAAATACTTTTTGTATTTCATTCGAAAAACGTTTTGCACAATGTTCAAAGATGACTCGATTAATTCCAAGATTAAAAACAATATAGATATTATCATGCTCGCATTTTGTATAGTTATCAAAGATTTAGTTTATCTATAATTTCATTTCTATCTTCTAGTTGATCACTGTAAACGCGGTAGAATGTTTCTAGAAAGTTTTCTTCCTTTCTAAATCGAGGATAGTACTACGAAAATAAACAACGCAATATCTGAGTGTGCATGGGATTATATTTTGTTATCAATACATACGTTTTTTATACTTTTTACAGAAATAAAAAAGAAAAATTTGGTCACAACACTACACATATATGAACATAAGATAAAAATAAAAAGCTCACTGATACAGTCATTTTAAAAAAGTATGTTGAAAACGAAATATTAAATCATATGTACATTTAATTAATATTTAAACGATTTTAAGATGTTGTTGTTGGTGAGTTTTCTTCTCTAGTTCTTTCGGTTGTTAGTAGAGGTGTTTGTGTTATTATATGTTCATCAACAAACACATGAACAAGTTGAGCTTCGATAACAGGTAATTCAAAATGATGGAAAAAATAAAACATCGAATGAGCAATAAAGCAGCAACTTGTTGTTAATGCTAAACCTGAATATTGACCATTATATCGAGCATGATATGCATAAAATGCAAAATGATACAGATAAAAAAATCTTTAAAAGAAAAATAAACACAATCATCTTATCTTTTTTTCTTAGAGAAACAACAACTTACCGAACCCAGTGACGTTTACTTATTGATGTATGGCAACATATACTATCATATTGATCTGATATCCATACAATCAGAATAATATAAAAAGCTAAAGAAAGAATAATAGTATCAATAAAAAAAAGCAGAAGAAGTTCACATTCATTACCAGTTGATGCATCACTGAAAAATTCCGACATAATTGCTTCCATACCTGTACGAGAAAAAAAGAAGTCGTAGAAAATTACTTAAAAAAGATAAGGACGTTTTACCGATTAATGCTAATATAACTGTTAACAATGGTGCAGCTGGAAATACAATAGAAGCATTATGTTCAATCATACGTAAAAGATCAACTGAAAAATAAATATAAATGTTTTTAAAATGAATATATTTAATCTTTCTAACTCACTAATGAAGAGAAATATTTGAAAGTGCGAATAACGAAGTAGCATCGAAATGCTAACCGTCTAAATATGAATAAAATAGGAGAAAAAAAGGAATCAAAGTAATTATATAAATAGATATAACTTACAAATACAATCATAATACATAAAGCAACTAAATATGTCCACCATCGACGATTTTGCCATGTACTAACAAAACGAAAATGATCATTTGTCATTACATTACGAACATAACCTGAATAAAAAGAATCATTAGTGATAAAAAATATTTTATTCTACAATATACCTTTATGTGTTTCTTTTTCTGCTAATTGTTTTATACTGGACATGAGTATTTCTTGATAGCCAAGAAATTGATCAAGCATAAATCGACTTAAATCATTACCAAAGCAGGTATTGTTGGTCATATCTTATAAAATATAAGAAAAATTCATTTAAGTATTGTTCAATAAAAAATATTCAATCAAGAATAACAAGAAGATTTAGTTTGTAAAACGAAACAGTCGATGCGATTATAATCATTCACTATACTAAATAGTAATTGAACACTGTATCATTTGCATATGAAAAGTTAAGTTTCTAAATAGTTTTCATACAAAAGAATTCTTATTTATTAGAAATCAATATTTTCTTTCGAAGTTTTAAATTCAATATTTCTTGTTATATTATCATTTTTTAATAGAATACAGATTTATTATCAACCAAAGAGATTAGATTATGCTTCAGTGAGTGGTGTCACATATCCAAAATTTTGGAGATGCCACCACATCTCCCACAGGAGATGCCGCGTCTCCCGCTGGAGACGTGACACCCACAGTCGGGAGATCCGGTCATTCACCACTGGAGATGTAAGATCTCCTTTAGAGATGCGCATCCCCCACACNCTAGATGCGGCATCTCCCACAGGAGATGTGGTGGCATCTCCAAAATTTTGGATATGTGACACTGCTGGCTTCAGTAGAGATAATAAAAAGATATTTTCTTTACTATTTCAGATTAATTTCAACCGAAACTTTTTTGATCTACCTAATGTAACAAGTAAAACTTCAATATTAAGTCTTTGTCTTGTTTCAGGTGATAAACGTAAAAATCCATATTCAATTGAATATTCAAGAATATAATGTTCTTCAATTAATAATTGTTTAAGCCAATCAAAGTTAAATAAATAATCAAATAAAGATTCATTATCAAGATCATCTTCTATTTCCGATAGAGAATTATCATCAATAATTTCAGCACTATTTATAACTTCTTTTTTCATTATTGATTTACTTATATAATCCGTTGGTGACAATAAAGAAAAATTAATACTCATATTTGGATAAGATTTTTCTAATCGTTCATTTTCTTGTTGTCCAATCGGAAATTCAGCTTTGACGACAATCTATACGAATAGATGAAAAGAAAATTTTTCCAAAAAAGACAAATAAACGAGTTGTTTGTTTTTCTTACTGTTTCGTTTTGTTTTAATATCGGATAATTTCTATAATTGTCGTCATAATTATAGAAGTGACTATATTGAAATTCTTTAGCATAAGATTGTTGAAGATTATAATCTTCTGGTGGAGATTCAAAAAATAATTCAACACGAAGTATACCTTGTCGTGGCCAATGATCATGTAAATGAGAAAGACATGTTACTGGTTTTTGATTGAATACAACATGAAGATAGACGAGTAGAGCCATACAAACAATTGCCTTAAATAGAATTGAAGAATTATAAGTATTTATTAATTCAATCATTTTTTCTTTTTTACCATAACAAGTATAGCCGTTTCTCCTAATCGACGAATATGTTTAGGAACATTTCGAGCATAGAGAACAGCAATACGATAGAACAATGCTTGAAAAAGTCGTTCCATTGTATCTCCATCCGCTGTAGGCGGTGGTATTCGCGGCGGCGGTGGTTGTTGTTGATTTACGCGCACCGGTGATATTACTTCACTTGCATTATTCGACATTACATCGTTCAGATGAAAATAAAATCTAGAAAAATATGCATAAAAACAGAAGTAAACAAAAAAGTTTGAATCGAATCGGAAATATTCGTTCCGGATATATATCCGTAGAATGTATAAAGCAAACTAAAGATTTAACTCTCATGAAATGTAGAAGAACTTTTATTTGATGCATTTCTTATTTCATCATCCCAATCTTCGTTAATCATATTCTTCTTTGAATAATCATCGATTAAATTGTTTTGCATTACTAAATTTTTATCTTGTTTTATTATAAAATGAATTATTGTGTCAATCAAATGCTGTTCATTTTCTAACAAGATGTTTTTCTTTGATGCTTTCTTTTCAACTAAATAATTAAATTTTTCTTTTAGTTCATCGATTAATTTATTTGTTTTAACATCGATTTTGATTTTTATCCAATTATCCACTGAAATTATATTATCATCGTTATTTGTTGGATTTGTCTCTTGTGATAATTGACTTTTACCAAAGAAAAGTAAAGCATATGGAGATATAAAACTTGTATCATGAATAAATATACTTGATGTACGAATTTTTTCATGATAAACAATTAATGTTGATTGAACAAATGAGCGGCGTATGTCATCATCCTAGAAAATATTTTAAATTCATTCATAACAGATAAAGTGCAAATCTGAATTCGATGAACAAAGTAGAAAATAACAATATTTACTAAATTATACGTTGATTGATGATTCAAAGTTCAGTTTAAACAGTTTTAAATGAAACTTTTCTCAGTCGAACTCCTCGACGATTCCACCATTTTCTGAGAATACTCCAAAAGAAACTGGGAAGCCATGCTTGCGAAATGGGAGCAGCATTTCATTTTTCTACTGTATAAGAACGAAAATTTATAGAACAATTGAATAATACGTAGATTTTTAATGTTTATCAGCGAAAGTGTTTCGAAATTTTGAGGTTTTTCGCCTTCAAAAAGTATATAAAGAATCGAAAAATAGGTGTAGTACTTCGGTGATTCTTCGAACTGTAGAGATTGCCACCAAAACAAATTAGTAGAAAAATCTTGAAATTTTTGGTTGGCACAGTATGAATTAATTCACATTATCGAATCACTCACGATGATTTATTTCGCAAAAAATAGCACCTACAAAAACAAATTGTGATCTACACATTTTATTAGAACTATTATCAAAAATATTCGAAGAGTTATTCTTTTGATAGTATATGAATACGATTTAATAGTTTATAGTCTAATTAAATCTTGTATTGATATCGATTTTTAGAAAAAGTAGTCATAGTAGTTATTGATTAAACACTACGGTAAAATGAATAAAACTAGCATAGTTAGATCAAGGTCTTTTAAGCAGAATGCAATAAATGATAAAAATTCTAGCATTATATTGATATATTTGATCTACGACTTAAAAAGTTCTATTTAATACATTTTGAACGAATACTAGAGTTTTGTATGTTTGAGACTTAACAGATAGATTAATCAAAATTTGAAGAATGAAACATCTATCGATCATGAACATATTTTTACGAGGATAATAAGTCAAAAAAATTGTCAAGGTGAATATCTTTGAATAAATTTACCCGAAGTTTCGAATTAACTGATCTGGGATGTATTAAAATTCGTTTTTCATATTTCGTTTCTAATAAGCATGGACGTTTTGATGATTTATCTAATGATAACCGAATACGTGCAATATTGGGATAGAGTCCAGCACACATGAGAGCACATATTAAATCATAATTATTTTTATTTCGATTTGCATCATCTATTTATTAGAAATGAAAAAGTTTTAAATTAAATATTTAAATAATCTGACCTGTGTATGAAGCAAAATAATCTTGAATCAGATGTTTCAATTGATTACGTACTTTATCAATCATTTTCATATGATTTGAGTTAAGGAAATGTTCAAAACAAAAATGATTTTTATCACGGTAATTTCGTTGTTTCTTCCATTCTTGATAAATATTTACTAGCATTAAGTGATCTGACATGGTTTTGTCAGCAAAACAACGACGTATTTCATTTATTTCTTGAATTTTATCGATCGGAGTTACAAAACTTAAATAAAGCAAAATCTCGATATTTTAATCAGTGTATCTTAACAGAGCGTAAAATTCGCTGTTTTCTGCCGATATCAAGCACTGCCTTTTATTTCCACATATACACTTACGGATCTCGATAACTTAAAATCGATGCAATAGTTAATATTGGATCAAAACAAGAAAATAAATAGCCCATAATTAATAATTTACCAATTTGAGGATTCATTGGTAAGCTAAATAAATTTTCAACAATTTCTTTTATTTTCTATTTCTTTGGAATATTTTAATTCATTTACTGTGCGAGGATTTTCCCGATTGGTGTTAATTCATTGGTCTCAGATACTAATGCGCCGATGTCAGATAAAAATCTTTCTGCATGCTCAATAGCTTCCATGGGCGGCGGATCAAGCGCATCTTGAAGAAATAATTTAATATTACTTATATTTAATAATTTGGCTTGCAAATAAATATTATCTAAACGTGATGTGACCATTTCAGCCTGTGGAAAATCAACAAATGACAGACGTTCATTACAACGTGTGAATAATCGATAACATTCACCGGGTTGTGTTCGGCCAGCTCGCCCTTTGAAAAATAAAAGTCAATACTACAATTCAAAGCGATTCTGTGCTATCTAATTACAAACCTTTTCTTTGAAGTAAATTAGCTCGTGAAACATTTGTTGGTAAAAGACATTTTCCTTGAGTTTCAAGATCATAATCACTTGCTTTTGTTCGACCAGTATCAATAACATAAATAACATCATCAATCGTAATCGATGTTTCAGCAATGGATGTAGATAGAATAACTTTACGTAAAGTTGGATGAGGTGATGGATTAAATATTTCTTGTTGATTAGGCAATGGTAATAAACTATGTAATGGTAAAATATGAAGGTAAGATGCTAATAAACTTCTTTGACGTAGTAGCTGAGTACATTTGGTGATATCGCTCCAACCAGGAAGAAAGACCAGAATAGTACCTTAATGTTCGTAGTTTTAAAAATTTATGAATAAATTAAATATAAAAATGTTAAAATTAACAATCAAAAACTATTGCAGAAAATAGCACCGTTTTATTATTGCGATAGAAGAAGAGAATACAATAAGTAATAAGGCCAAATATTAGACAAAAAGATTCTTTTTACTTATTCTAATATACTCATTAGTTAATTGAAAGAAATTCATTAAGAATGTTGCAGCTGTCTTTTACTTGGGAAGCAAAAACAATCGATGAACTTAAAATTCATGTCGAACTCAACGCTTTGCTACATGAAATTATTTGTTAATAAAGACCGAAATAAAATTATGATCGTTGATTTCGAAAAACCGATATATTCATCACAATTGCAAATATTTTGTTTAATTCATCACACCTCCAAAGTCTTAGTTTTACTACCATCGATATGTCATCATTCTTTGTTTTGTTTTGAATCATATAGATAGATCAGAAATCTTCTCGGTTTCAAATTTTAACTTTTCCAGATAATAAGAATGAATAATAGAAAATGAAAACAAAGACAAAAAGAATTGATTTATCATGCTGATGAAACTTTGTTGAGTGTTTTCAGTCAAATAAAATTTAATGGATGACAACTGCCATTGAATAATAATGACTAACGATATAAACTTAAGTCAATATATTTTTTCTTCTACTTCAAATGATTTCTTTTTAAAAGGAGTTCTAAGAAGCTAATACAGTAAACCAAAATGATCTGCTTTTCACTCATTGTGATTTCTAACACAGACGTAAAAACTATGCTACAAAAATTATAAATTGTATTTGCTCATGTTATCATGATGCATTTAGGCTTTGTTTCATGATTACAGTTTCATATCGTGTTGAGACTATTTGGTATTTTGAAATATTTTTTTTCGAAATAACCACAATACCTTGAGAAGATATTCGACAAATAAATTCAATAACACTAACAACTAAATCACAATTAATTTCCAAATTAAAATCCGTTCCAATGGCTAGAATTTTTTTCAATACATCAATCGATTTATGTTGGCTAGCTAAATCAAATTGAAGTTCACTTATATAGTGATCATAATTTTTATCGACTTCTTCATTGTTTAATTTTCGATGTGATCGTTGATTATTTGTTCGGTTGTCATACGGATATTTTAATTTCATGATATAATCTTCAAGAAAATATTCTCTCACCGAGTACATATTTCCAGGAATAGATAAAATTGGACAATTTTCAAAATACGAACTAAATTTTTCAGCTTGAATCGATGCACTAAAATGAAGAAAAAAAAACGATGTATCAAAAAACATAATTCTTTCAAAAGAAAAAAATTTCACCTCATCAATATAACTTTAATATTTGGACGTAATTTCAATAAACGTTTGATGAAAATAAGTAAAAAGTCCATGTCAATATTTCTTTCATGTATTTCATCGAGAATTATATGAGAAAAATGTTCGAAACTAGTAAATTTTTCAATATATTTAAGTAACATTCCCGTTGTACAAAATAGAATTGAACCATTTTTACGTGGCAATTGAGCTGACAAACGAATATGATAACCAACTGAATCACCAGGATTTATTTCACTACGTTCTTGTGCTACTCGTTGAGCGACTGATGTAGCTAAAATCATATTAGATCATTTGTATTCCGAAAATATGAAAAACTATCAAATAATGAGTTTACCACTAATCCGACGTGGTTGTGAACAAACTATTCGACATAAACTTCCTTGGTTTTTTAAAATTTGATCATCAAGAATAAACTGAGCTGTTTGAGTTGTTTTCCCTTAAAAAATAAATTTGTATATTGAATTCTTTTTTTTTTAGTTTTATTTCTTGGTTTTTTTCAATGAAATTTACCTGATCCAGTTTCACCAATAAGAATAAATAACTGATTGTTTTCGATCATATCGAGAATTTGCTGACGATACTTATTTATAGGCAAAGCAGTTCGTTGAATCTTTAATGTTTGATATGATGATGAGCATTGTTTCTTTCGTAAATCATCTGATAAATATTGATCGATTTCAGGCTTTCGATCGAGGGGTTCGAAATATTGAAATGAAGTGTGCAATTTTTCAAATTGTATGGCATGATTAACATCGTCCATCGATGTATCATAAATTGCATCCTCTTGAATATTTGTTGATAGTCTCTTGAAATTTTTTCGTGTTTCTTTTTCATGATCAAATAATTGATGAACTTCTGTAACACGTTGAATTTCATTGGGAGATAATTCAATAGTTGCTACTGGTTGTGATCGAGTGGGATGAGATTTTGATGATGTTCGAGTAGGATTTCCAGATAGATGCCGTTGAGCGTACCATAAACCTATGGCTTTACCACGGAGATTATCTGGATGGCGATTGATATTCGATGATTTGCATTCTTCATTTGATGCATGATAATTGAACGAAAATGCTGAGCTGTTCATCAATCTTGAAAATTATACAAATTTTTGCAATTATTTCTGATATTGAATAAATTTCAAACACATTTAATGGTGAACAAATCGATCAATCAATTAATTCTATTCAAAATACTTATTAAAGTGAAAAATAATCAGCAATTTCTCTCACTAAATGTGCAATAATAAATTTACTAGTTTCTACATTTGCAACACTTCATAGCAGAACATTTATGAATGGTTTAGAATATGAGCAAATGAAATATCACAGACTGATGTCGCTATAATATTGATAAAAAGAGCCTGTTATGGTCTATGCAGTTTCTAGCATTGCACAGCTATGAGTGGCAGTCGTTTTAAATTAGATGATTTTTTCGAATTCTCTGGTGGAAGCATCTACTTTTCTATAATATTTAGATTTAGATGATGCTTATAAAGGTCCAAGTTAATATTGGTTTATGTTTGCTTGTGTTTATAGACAGCAGTGAATAATTACCCAACTTTTGATTTTATATATATCTATTTTTTTTCTCTTTCCTTTTATTATACAGGAACATATGAAATCGCTGGGATTGCAAAACACTATTTATTTTTTGAAATTAATTTAGCTAAAATGGTTGTTAATAGAGCAAAATCTATTATAATGATTCTTTATCACGAGATTCCGCCATTTAGTATAGAAGTGCGTTTAGCTCGGTGCATGCTCAATAGAAGCAGAAAGTATGGTAGAAAAGCATGATTTTCCAATCTACAGAAATGTTTCTCCGACGTAGTTTCAACGTTTTATTCTTGATTTTTCTCGATAAGTATCAAAGAGTACCAAAACTCTCCTCAGAAATCTATTACGACGATACAATATCACTAATAGCTTTTTCTTACGATTCTAATCCTTAATTATTATTGAATGTACCACAGCAATTTAAGTACATACTCACATAAATCTCATTAATCATCTTCATCTTGTCTGTAGTTGATAGTCTTTGATTCGATTTACTAGTATGCATTCGGATATCATGAACTAATCTCTATGGCAATTGAATTTATATGAGAAACATTTAGGAGATCGAGACTATCTTGACATAGCCTTTGATAAGAGCAAGAACATGTAAAAAAGAGAGGACGTATTATAAATAGATCAGTTCCTATTCAATTTAATAGACGAGTGGTCGTCTATTTCATCAAATGTAATAGTTTTAATGAAGTCGGAACTCTTTCACAGTTTGAAGAGTATCCATCAAGACTACTTCATTTATGGTTCGAATTGAAAGTTATGTTCGATAATATTATAGTTAGAATGATGACATTTGAAGATTCATTTTATGTTAATCAATAAGCCTACAAATATAGAATATAAGTACATAACAAACAGTGCGAATAATAATTGAACTAGTACTAAAAGGTGTTGTATTGAATTCAATAAAAACTAGTCACATACCAATCAGGCTCTCAATACGAAGTAAACCTTTAGTTCATACGCACACTCTAATCAATAGCACAATATAAGCCAGTATCATCAATATATTCACGATGTTTAGATCACCTGAAAAACAATATAATCTTCAGAGATGTTCCTTGAAATCTACGAAAAAAAGAACCATCTGAACCGTGACTGTAAAGAGCACCATTAACTTGTGGAATGGAAGGGGGTTGTAGAGATGGCAATGTATTTTTTTCTCGATCAATCGCATTATCTTCAAGCATTTCTTAACACAACACTGTGCTCATGTAATTCGATTCTATTTTAGACATCTTAAATTACTCTTTTGTCAATGGCTCCTGCATTCTGTTCACATAAAGCTAGAGCGATTAGCGTAGTTCGCTGAAGAATGTAATTCGTGGCAGATTGTTACTTCTGGAATAAACTGAAACATAGCAGAACAAATGGTTTACTTCATACAATTAAAAGAATGTATTTCACTTGTGATATAGTCGAAGGTCATTTTAAGAATTGAGATTAGAACTTTAAGATGACAGGTATCAAAATCTACTAGACAATCATCTAATGATATCATTTATCGAAATATTCTAATAAACGTTGAATCTCTCTAGTCAGTGAATATATTGCGATTATTCTATTGCTCTGTATGTCTCTCTATTAATTCGAAAAAAGTCGAAACGTTGACTTCGTATATGAATAGATAAATCGTCGACGTAAATATGTGTTTCTTTTACAGATACTCTCAAATGAATATTTTTTTATACATTTATCATTGAAACTTGATCAATCGATATAATTCATTCAATAGAGTAGAGCAATCAAAAACAAAACAAACGATTTCAAACACACACACACATAACCCGATGCAAAAGCATCGAAAACTCTGTTTATTGAAGTTGATTTTCATGAGACTGAAATATGTGAATATTTAAATGGAAAAGAAAACTTAATAAGGTTTGACAGTCATACAAACACCTCGCCATGCCCATCGTGACGTCTGACTAACATTGTTGGTCTTTTTCCATAAATCTAATTCACAAACGACTTCATTTGAACGTCTTTCAATCGAGCGTTTATAAAAGACAGGACATGAATAAACATCCAATGTTGCCGTTCGGCTATTACTATTTGTGTCAGCACCAGATTGTTGTTGTGCAACTAGTTGAGCAGCTTTATCTGCTGACACACATGTTAGATGAATAACAGGTAACGATGAACATGCATCACGATTTCTTGATGGACCATCAGAAATTCCATGTTCAACAGCATTCTTATCCGAACTGCAACCCCATAGATAAAGACCATATATAAATATGCCATCTTTAGGTGGTTCACGAATATGTTCGCGATCACGTGGCGTTAGTTCACATTGAAATATAAGCGAACCATTATTAGCATCATCGGAAAGATTGAGTGCATGCGCTACCTCTTGTTTAAAAATACCAAATAATGATGAAGCATGAAAAAATGCAGATAGATTATAAGCTGGATGTTTTTCACGACCTGAAATACCGTTTGAATTAGTTAATAAAAAGAATTCTTTTTCAAATCTAATATTCATACCCTTAGTAAGTACTTTTTCAATATGATCCGCTCGCATAATTAAATCAGGAAAAAAATTATTTAAGCCCCACGTCGGTGACGGCGCACTGGGACCCACAGCTTCACGCCAAACATCAGGTACTCGTTGATAGTATAAAGCATATGCTACATTAGCTAAGTCTATTGACCATTGTGTGCCTAATTGATTGAAATCGCAAGCAACTTTGATGGCTTGTAAATTTGATCGAATAAGAGTTACAAGATCAGTCATTAATTGTGCTTCACGCATTATCCATACGTTAAATGGACTGTTAATCGCTGTACCATTTCGCCGAGCACGATCCAATATTTGATCCTATTCATATTCGTATTCGAAATAAACTTAGACTAAAAATATAAACGAAATTGGCAATACCTTTGTTAATACTTTAGGTAATTTTGAAGCTAATATCAGTGCAGCATATTCTTCTAATGCAATAGCTTTCTTGTTTGCAAATGAATAAAGAGCTGCTGAACTGAATGTGGTTGACATAACATTTGAAGATGAGAGAGATGTATTAATTGTCACATCTATTAGTTTATTTAATTCAGTAGACAAACAAAAGGAAGATTACTATTTTGAGAAAAGAAGAAAATTCTAACCTTCGACAGGCGTATTTGGTCGTTGATGAACTGCTGCACTAAGGGAAATATTGGTTGGCAACGCATCAATTATTCGATTAAGACGATTAATTATTAGTAGATCATCACCTATGAAAAAAAGAAAATTTAAAGAAAAAGAAAACAACTATGATTAATAGCAATTAAAACAGGCAAATTATTCGTCTACCGAGATTTGTTTCATTTGTTGAATGAAGATGACACGCTTCTGGTACATCAAGTTGATGTATAGAAAGTGATTCAAGTGCTTGTTGTAGTTGTCCTAATTTTGGTTGTTGTGCAAAAAAAATAGTTGGAATTTTATATTTTATTTTTGAAAATTCAAAATCTTTCTTCACTGATCCTGGTTGAATCCAAAAATCAACTATATTTGCAATAGCTCGTTGATCATATTCAGTTAATGCTCTTGCACCATAAATCAATTCTGACAATGCATAACGAATCGATGTCCAAGACAATTGTCGAACATTTGCATCATTTGATACAGCACTATTTGTATGAGCTGATTCCAGTCGAACAATGGATTGATCACTTAAAGCAAATTCACGAGCAACTACTTGAAATGCTGATGTCAGTTCAACATTTGTATAGGATGTTAATGTTGGTAAATCCCAACCAGCCTGAGCAAATCTTGTACGAAGATTAAGTGCACAATGAAGATAACAAATATTATGCAACAATGGTATCCATTCTACTTTTGCTGAATGACGAAGTAGATCATTGTCAATTAAAGAAAATGCTCGCGTCATAGCTTCTTTCATCGATAAGGGTGTACGAATATAAGCAATTAAAGATAAATTATAAAGTGACGAAGGAAATGAATATGAACGTTGAATACTAAGCCAGATACGCGGCATCGGAGGTTGTGATGATGATGTTTGTAATGAACGTTTAGAACGAAGTTCCCATAGAGCTGTTTCAACATGGGATAAAAATGGTGGACTGTTATGAATACAGTGAAGTAAAAGCCAAATATTCTAAAAGAATACAGTAGATTTTAATACTAAACAAAATTTTCTTACATTATTTAATGCTTTATTTAAAGCTTTCTTTAATATTCGTTCTTCATTTGGTCCATTACCATAAACATGAACAACTTGAAACATGGGTGTTGTTGTTGATGAATCTGTTTGAATTAAATTTGTACAATATAAGAAAAAGTTTACAACTTCATCTGGTTCATCATCGTAGAATAATAAAACCGATCGTTGACTACTTTGACGTGTTAGTAAATCAGCATCTTGTTGAAGTGTTGGTGTTACTCTATGAAAATAAATAGTAGATATTCTAATGAATAAAATGATTATTTTCTATGGAATTTACGGTATAGTTGTTGAACGCGATGTTGATTGAGCTTGTAATGATAACGAGGATGCTTGGTTCATATGATGTTCTTGTGTTAAAGATTTTGTTTTATTTGAGCTACAAAAAAGAAATCAAAATTATTACTAAAGAAAACAATAAAAGAAAATCTTTACTCTTGATTAAAAACATTCGTAACATAGACAGTTGATGCTTGAAGTAATCGATCACTTCTTAGAGCACGTACAATACAAAATTTTTGTATTGGTTCCAGTTGTTCAAGTGGTGATGGTAGTGGATAGTTTTCTGTTTCACCTTCACATAAAGGACGCCATTTAGCTTCTTGACCTTCTTTTCCCATTCGTTCGAATCCATCAGAAAACCAATCAAAATATATAGCTAAATACTGAATAAGAAGACATCATAAATGAGATTTATCCTCTTAGGGTTTTAAAGTTGAACTGGAATCATTTTAATGAAGTTTCAATTCAGTTCTACAAACATATCGAGAGAAAAAACGAAAACGAATTTTCGACGCGAAATTCACGCGCAAAAAACATCGGCTAACTCGTACAAGAGAATGTTATTCTATTAGGTTTTAATTACATTAAATTTGAACATCTAGGTAAAAAAAAGGAAATATTCTTTTTGACTGAAATTCGAACGATATTTTTTATAGATTATTAAAATAAATTGAGAGCGATATTTCAAATGCAAACTCATGATAAGAATTCGAATTCAATTTTTAAAATCACATGGGAATAAATCCTTTGTTTTTTAAATTTTCAACTTGTACCATGATATTCTTCTTGATCATAATATAAACTGTCTCAAAGATTGAATATCAATTGGAGTGTTGTTCTCATAAGAAATAATTCTATATCTAAATCTGATGTTGCAACAATATTTTTATTTTTAAATCAATTTTTCTTAAATCAATCTTTGACTATAGTATTCTTGGCTAAGAGTTTTCAAGGTGATATCTGCACTAAGTTCACTTGAAATCGTTCAAATATATTTTAAATTACTTGAAGATTTAGATAAGCTTCATCTGTCATCCAATCAAATGGTTTCTTATACGACCAAAACCGATGTTCATTTGGTACACGAGCTCCACGTTTTTGTAATAATGAAATAGCCCACGAAGGTGATATAATAAATTCACGTTCGCCAGTTGGGACACTAGTATCTACTTGTTGATTTTGACGGCGATTAAATGATTCAATCTAAAAAGATATTTTTAAATTAAAAAGAAAAACAAGACTTGCAAATATCTCATCATACTTCCATAGCAAAATAAATTGCCAACACACGTCGATCACGATCATTCAATATTCGATGCATTGTGATAAATGAACTCTTAGTTAATTCAGTCATTACAGTTCCCATGGAATGTCTAAACAATAATTAAAATAAGAGACATTTTAATTTAAGAGAAAAAAATAATAAATTATTACTTTTCCGATTGCGAAATACATGAATCAAATAAATCAATGAAATGTTCAAGTGGCATAACATATTTCGAAGAAAGCTGCCGTAAATAATGCATTATATTGTAGCAAGCAGCTGCTCGTTGAGCTAATTTTCTATAGCTGTTTCGAGTTTTCAATAAAGTTTCTTCTTGTAATGCAACTCGATGGGATCTATGAAATAAGAAGAATATATTTTATTCAAAACTTAAAAGAAGAACGAAGTGAAGAAACAAAATCTTAGTCACCCTTCGGTAGCTTCATCGTAAGCTTTCTTTAAATCTGATAAACGTTTTGTTGGTTCGACACTTTGTAATAAATTTAATGAATCTGATGCAAGAAAATTTGTTATATTTTGTCGTAGCGGATCAATAATCTTTAAAGTATCAACTTTTTCCTATTCAATAAAATGAAAAATAGACGGAGTAGTAGTTTATAAATTCAAAAACTCCTTCAAAACAAACTTGTAATAATGCATGTTGTTCAGTATGAATATGTTTTTTTTCTTCGCTCATAAATCGATTTAAAAAGATTTCTTCAAGATCATTTAATGTAACATGAAAACATAATGTTAATGTATAAGCTGCTAATTCTTTTGGAATAAAAATTGGTTGAGTAATTGTATGCAAGTAAAGTCTATGAAAAACATATTTATTAAAGCTAACCAAATAACATAGATGATTAATGTCAAACCTGAATTTAGGACTACATTCAATTTCTTGTTGACCTATTTGTAGTTTAAATGGTTTTTCACTGGATAAAAATCGAGCTTGGTTTCTTATCACTGTTTCAAGTTTTTCATTTGCCATTAACGTATTTGTATCACAATCTGTTAATAAAAGATGGAGGCCTTCAGATAATGCAGTTTCCAATTGAGTACGTAATTGCTATTTAAATACGAATAAAAAAAAACAATAAGATCATTTAAAAGAAAAAAAAATGATGCATTTTAGATGTATATATATATATATCTAAATATTCTTACATGATATCGAACAACAATTAATTTTTTATTTTTTAAAAATAGACGAATCCATTCAATTGAATACCATGTTGCATCACATATCAATGGCCATGCATTAAGACCAGCGTCAGCCATAATAATACATCCATTTTCAGTCATTATGTCAGTTGGTATGAGACGAAGAAGTTGAAATTCTTTCAATTCAATTGGACTATATAAAAATTCCGCAAGTGTTGTTATTGGTGTTGAATTTCCTTTATTATTACGCCCAGAATTTCCTGTTGAATCTATTGATTGATTATTCATTGTAAATGAATAATCGAGAGAATTCTTTGATAAAGAATCCATCGGTATTGGCTTTTATTAGAGAAAAAATGAAAAGAAAAAGAAAAAAGAAGTTTTTTTTTTGAATTTGTTAAAACATACTTGAAAAACCAAATCAGCTTCTCGTGGAATTTGATATTGTTCACAAAATGAAAGAAACTTTTGACATAATATTCTTCTCAAGTCTGCATCAAATGGTGCACAATATGTCATATAAGCAGCTGCTAAAATGCAATTTGTTAAAGTTTGATCATGTGTCGAATGTTCAGCAATCCATTTTGCCCATTGATCTTCCAAATCAGATAAACTAAAGAAAAATATTATAATGAATGCTCATTCCATTTAATAGAAGTCAATGAATGTGAGTAAAAAAAACGAAACATGAACAATCAGTGTGAGTATTCTCGTCAATCATAACACTCAATAATGAGTGTTGTAGAAAATTCTAAATTGAATTTTTCTTATTGTGTTTCGTTAGACTAGAAAGATCACTGCAAACAAATCTATAGTTTTTCTTTTTACCAGACACTCTCATCATCGGGTCGAGCTGATTGATCTCTTCTATAAATAGTAAAATATAATGAATTGATCACAAAACACAAATGATTAAAAAATAATGTAATTGAACAAGCATGCAAAACAGAAACAAAAATAAATATCAACGAAACGTAGATATCATAATACGCATAGATATATAAATATATGTGTAGATTCTTACTGTTTGATTCCTTTCAATTCAAATAAATCCATTTCATATAAACTGATATTTATTAGAAATTTTAATAAAAATGTTAGTTGCTACTTTTTTGTTAAGACTTCTTATATTTACCTTTGTGTTACGTTAACAGCAGCTTGTAAACGCGTTTGGCAACTTTCATATTCTTTTTTTAGTTTACTTTTTTTAACAGCTGCAGCATCAAAACGATTTTGTGCTTCCTCAAGTTCATTCATTAAGCGTGGTAAATCTTCTATTGTATATTTTGATATATCAACAATACGATGATCATTATCATTAACATCGGTATGAAGGCTTGCTTCCATCATTTTCAAACGTTGAATCTATAAGATCACAAGAAATTTTACTTTTGTATTTAATTCCAAGAACAAAAAAAAAAACGAAGAAATTCTTTTAACACACTTCATTTTCTTTTTCTAATTGTTTTTGTTCAGCTTCTAATAAATCTTGTTTAATTTTTTCAACTTTTTGTTTTGCTAAACGCAATGGTTGACATAATTTTGTATATTCTATAACAGCAATTACATAATGGACAAGTCCCGCTGCTTCTTCAGATGCATAACGCGCAGTAGCTATTGTTATACGATTTTCTTGTGAAGCAGTACTACGTGAGGCGGCAACATGAAAATCTAGTTGTTAGAGGAAATTTATTTTTGAAAATCAATTCCTGAAAAAAAGAACAAACTTTTGGCATTTTCTAATAGAAGACCTTCACCCGTTATTCCTTCTGATACTCCATCTCGGCCTTTTGCAATATAGGATTCAACAGCTAAAAAGATGATAATAATAATGAAAATGAAAATGAAATTAATTTATCTCTTTTTCAATAAATGAATTTAATTTTACCAGTAGCAATATCAAGACTAAGCCCATCTTGCCAATTTATTCCATGTAACATATCCACAAATCTACCTGAATCAGCCATTAATGTTGTATATTGTTTCCATTGATTACGATCAAGGCGTTCAGCTTGCGTTCTTCCTGTTCCTTTAATATGAAAAAGAAATTAGTAAACTAATTTAATGTACAAGAAGTCAATAAACCTTTCTCTTTTTCTTGATCTTTAACTTCAAATTTAACAGCCGGTTTTCGTCCAATCAGTGTTAAAACTACATTCAACAATTAAATAATTACAAAAGGGAAAAAAAGATCTTTTACTCATTTCCATAATTTGTCCAACGAGTACAGGCGGCGTTTGAAAGGCACGTATTCTTTCAATACATGATTTATCAACTTTATTCATCCAATATTCAACTTCCTTTCGTTTATTTGCTAGTCGTTCACGCCATTTGTCAACTTCACGTAATGATTCTTCATAATCTTCTTGCATTTTAACTTGACGAGATCTTAATGATTCTTCTTTCATTCGTTTAAAGTTTTCTTCGTATTCATCTGCTTCATCTAAAATTCGAAGAATACAAAACATTAACTCAAATAACAAGTGGCCAAAACAGAAAAATGTTTTTTACCGTCCATCAACCATTTTCTTTCTTCTTCAGGTAATACAAAGTCATCTTTTTCGTCTCGATGAATATACCCAGGTAATGATCCAGGTAATGCATGCTTCGCTCTTAATTTCTCTAGGACCATTGATTTATAAATAACTTCTTCTAAAAGTAATGCTGTTTCCGTTTCACTAGCTGAACATTTTTCTTTTAATTCTTGTATATAATTTTTCATTTGTTCAGCATCTTGCCGTGTTTTATTTAATGTACTTAAGACTTTACTTAATCTTATTATATCACGTTCACAAACAGCTGCTTTTGATGTAAATAAATACCAAAATGATTGCATAAACCGACGAAATGTGTCTGGCCCAACAAATGTATGTAATTGAGATGTTGATGATGATTTACCTGTACCATGACTTTTTATTTGTTCATACAAAAGTATTCGTGAATATGGATAATTTGGTAATTCAACATCAATCATTTTGCTCTCTTTTGCTTCTTTATGCAGATTCTTTTTTGATACAACATGTTCTTTTGATGTTCCAGCTCCAGTTGTAAATGAAGAATTTAGATTTGGTGCATTTTCACGAACGATTATTGTTCGATCCGTTGAACCAACAAATGATATTTGACGGCATTCATTTAGCATATAATAATGAATATCACATAAACAACGAGATAAACGTTGACGAATGTCATCTGAAAGAAATGTATCATGTGATGATAGAAAAAACGAAGATTCAACTTGAAGAGCTGATGGTGACCAATTTTTAACCCAATAGATTTGAGTGTTTTTAAGTAAACCGGGATATTCACTAAATTAAAATATTATGAATCAAGTTTTGCTGGATTTTAAAGAAAAAAACTAAAAATCGATAACTTACGTCGGTATATGGCCATGAAGTTCACTATGTGCTGGTAAAGTAATAGCAATATGAAGATTTTGACGAATTCTTGAGAGAAAATATCGTCGTGGGTCAGCTATAACAACTGTTGATAAATTTTGATCTCGTTTGTATGCATTTATTACTGCCTGAAAAGATTAAGAAGAAAAAATTTATCTTAAATTAAATTAAATTTTTCTTGTTTAACAAACCAATCTAAACTTCTCGCGATACATATTCAGCGTATAAATATAGTGGAGCGAAACTTAGTGATACTGATGGTTAATTAGGAAAAAAATTCACTTTTCAGTATTATGTTAACGAAGACAGGAATAACGACTTAACTTGATTATGATGAAATCAATCAAGATATCTCAAAATCTACATCCAAAAACAAATGATAGTTCCAACCTCTTTTGGTCCATGATACCTATAAGCATTGACCAATGAACTGCCAAGTAATCGTTTTTTTTTGTGTATCAAATAATTCTATGAAATCTGTTTGATTGAGGATATTCGAAACATTACCTTTTTACTAGTACATATCAAGAATTGTTTTGATGCTTTAGATTATTTTGAAGGTCTTATTAGTTCAATAAAGAATGATTCTTAATGTTAAATTGACTAAATTACTAAATAGGTTTTCTTCATGCAATGCGTTGAAAAAATGAATATGTACAAGTAAGAGAAATTACACCTTATCAGTATCGATATGATGAGACGACTGTTAGTAGAATATCTGGCCAAGATTCTATTATATCCTGATATCACAATACTTTTGTAAATATCTTATTGCAAACTATCATTATATTTACCACAAAAGATTTTATAGAAATAAACTAATTGTAATTTTTCTTAATTTCAAAACGAAGAATAATTTCCATCCATGAATAAAATATTGAAACGTAGGCGATAGTTAGTCATATTTCCTTTTGACAATAAATGATTGCAAAAAGAAAAATCACAAACCTGATAAAGTCCATCAAGTTCATCTTTACTAAATAGATGAGGACATTCATAGCTTGTTAATAACGAAGAAATAGTATCGATTATATCTTTTTCACGTAAATGTTTGTGCTAAATATTAAAAGCATTCTATAATCAGAATTTATTTTATTTTCAATTTCTTACTGTCAGTAAAATTCCAATATGTCGTCCTTCAACAGCTGTTGTTCTAATAACACCTCTTAAACTATCATAAAATGAACTCTTCGTTGAATAGTCAATAGCATGTTCTTGAATTTCAGCTAAATAAAATGCTAATCGAACTAATTTTGATAAATGAGAACCAATGGTACCAATAACAAATAAATTGCTCCTATAATATATATTAATGTTTCTAACAAATTGCTTTTATACGATTAGTAAACTTACAATGATGAATGAGATACAACTCGATGCATACGTATTATATGCAAAGCTATGTTTTCTGAAACTGGTAAAGTAAATGTATGATGACCAAATTCTTCTCTATAACGCATTGCAACTTGTTCAATAGCTTTACGAAGTTGACTAATTGATTCAACAGGTTGAATTTGAATCTAAAATGAATGAAACGATAAGTTTTTCTTTGTTTTTTTTTCCTAAATAATGAGTTTTTATACTTTAATTTCTTTAATGATAAGTGAATTGAGTGGACGTTCATAACTTCTTCCTTCAAGAGGAAATGTAAAATAAAGATGATCGCTTTCATTTTTATCCCAATTAAATGCCTATTTAAAAATAAGAAAAATAAATTATAAATTATTCTTTAAAACTGAATTTGAAAAAAAAGTAAAAATTAAGTCAATTACATTTCGGAAAATTTCATTTATTGTATCATTAAACCAATATTGATCGATTTCTCGAACAATTTGATCATGAATAATTCTATACAGTTCATGTTTAAGAAAAGGTGCTACGAATGTTGTTTGATTTCTTGCTTGTACATCAATATTTCTTAAACTTTGTATTGCTATTATAATATGACGCAGTGAAAATAGATAATGTTCACGTCCAGATATTGGACTTGGTTGAAGAACACGTTGAATACGTTGAAGTGTTTCAGTTAAAACGTCAACAATTTTTGATGAAATATCTTGATTTATTGGAGTTTTACCATATGCCATCATATTAACCTTAAATTTTAATTTAAATCCGTTAGAAAACTAAAATGAGAAAAATAGACAAATAATTTTAATATTTACATCAATGACACTTGTTAGAATTTGACGTAGATTTGTTCCAGATATTGTTGGTAAATTAATTATCGCAAAATGACGCTAAGAAAAACTGCAAGATTGTAATGATAGAATAAATCGATTTTTATTTACCAGTAATCGAGGATGAAGTGTCATTAATGATTGATCACCAGCTGATGGTATTGTAACGGTAGCAAATATTGAAAAATCATCAATTATTCTTGTTTCATACGGCTTCTGTTGTGTTATAAATTGATGATGATCAACAAGCGTTCGAAGAAACTTTTAAATTAAATAACGTTATATATAAACTCTGCTTTTTCAGAAAACTTAAAATATTACTTCAGGAGCATTTTTAAACTTTTCTGATCCACTCATTGTCGATGCTTGTAAATCATCAATAAATAAACAAAGTTTTTTTGCCAATGGAGCACCATATGTAAAACCTTGTCGATGAACAACATTAGCTTCGATAAATTTTTGTAAGTCAACTGAATTTGTTGCTTTTGAAAAATTTAGACGCGTTGCCATAAAATGTGCTTGATCTAAATTAAATTTAGCGTACAACTTTTCGTC
Organism: Rotaria socialis; assembly: GCA_905331475.1. Taxonomy (NCBI): domain Eukaryota; kingdom Metazoa; phylum Rotifera; class Eurotatoria; order Philodinida; family Philodinidae; genus Rotaria; species Rotaria socialis. The sequence goes on from CAJNYU010003659.1 coordinate 152,518, forward strand.
ATCACCCGTTTGGAAACAAACCTAATCCACCAAGAAATGTGTCTAATAAAAATGATTTACATGAACCACTTGTACCAGTAAGTAAGACATTAACTTGTGCCAATGAAGCATATTTAAGAAAGTATTGCGCACGAGCTAAATCAACTGTTTGTAGAAGTACATTGCCAAAAATATCAATACGATCTTGAATATTTTCATTAAGTTCATCAACTCTAAAATATGAAAAAAATATTTTTATAAGAAAAAAAATAAAATAACCGCTTGAATGTATATAATGAATTACTTAGCTGTCCATAAATCCCATTCACATGCTTCATCAACATAATAATCAAATACAGATATTTCTCTATCATCATCGGGCAAAACTGTAACTAAGGTTTTTAATAAATCGGAATAACGTTTTTGTTCATCAGCACTAAGCACAGCTTTAAGAACAAATGTTAAACTGAATATAAAAAACCGTTCAACATGAATATTAGTTGTAACATGAGTACTATCACGTAATATAGCGTCTAATAAACGAAGACTAACAGAAAATAAGCTCATTTCAGAATAAAAATTGGATCTAAATGAGAAACACAAAAAAGTTTTCATTTTTTCAAATTAAACTATTCGCAAAATATTTGTTTGGATTGTATTTTACTTTGAACATTCTTCTTTAAGAAACAACATTATTGGATCCATTATTTTATCAAAACAAGTTTGAAGACACTAAAACAAAACATGAAATAAAAATGGAGTGACTTTTATTTGAAATTCTTTTTTTTTTACTTCAACTTCCAATGGGCGTCGATCCTTAAGCCAAGCACCTGTAATAATTCTCCAATCAATAACAGATTTATCAAAGTAAATAACAGTCTGTGGAAAAAAAGAAAATTGAAGTTTAAAAACTAAAAGAAAAAGAATAGAGATTTACTGAATTCGCAATAAAAGATGGTGAAGCATCAGTTAATGATAATGTCTCGAACATAAATTTTACTTGATCAAGTAAAAATAATTTATCTCCATTACGTATTTGTAATGATGATCGTTTTTCTAATATGGATGGTACTAAATCAGCCCATGTTCGACTCACTATACCATCAAAACAAATCCAACTTGTATGACAATTCTATGGATATGAGTTATTTTAATTTATTAAGAAAGAAAAAAGAAAAGAAAATCAAGAACTTACTCGATTAGCTTTACGTAACATTGATGTAAGAATACCATCTTGCCAATCATTAGCCAATGTATGATAACCAAGTAAAACATTTTCTGATTCAACCGCTAATGGATTAATTCTAAATTATTAGAATTTGATGAATAAATTTTTCGTTTTCAAGAAAATAATTTACCGATAGAGTTTATGAGTTTGTGCAGTAATTTCTTGTGTATAACTTGCTTCCTGTGGACCTAATGATGTTTTCTGTTGTTGACTAGATGTTTGTAATTGTTGTTGTTGCTGCATTTGTGTTAATACATCAATCATTAATTTAGCTGCACTTGATTTACCACTATGAGTTGATCCGCATAAAACCATATCTAAATCGAATAAATGTAATTGTTACGTATTCATAGGAAAACACGAACTCACTTTTTGCAACATTTGCTGCATGAACCATTTGCATACATTTTCCAATCCAAACCTTTTTTGGTATAAAATCATGATCTGATGCTTTATCACTTATGGTTTTTTCGAGTGTAACACTAGTCGTATTTAACGATGCCATTTTCGATTCATCTCGTCCAACAAATATTTCAAGTACAAATATTCGAAAAGTTTTCCCATACTACAAGAAGAAAATCATTCTTATTTTAACTTTGAAGAAAAAATCGAAATAAATATTCTACATCAGGATTTAGTCGAGCACCGATAACATCAATAAATGCTTGAGCTATTAATAATTGATCCGATTTGACACCAGTATAAGAACTTGTTTTCATCGTTAAAGGACGTTTAGCATCTAGACAGTAAAAAAAACCCACAAAATACAATGATTATTATGAAAGTATAAAATTATTAAATATGAGTACCATCGATTTTCTGTCCGCTTGATGCCATACTATTTGGTCTTGAATTAGCAGGTTTTTTTAGATTATTTACATATTGAAGTAAATCAACAAAAGATGTTACAGAAATAATCGAACGTTGATCAATCGGTCTAAATTATTTTCTCTTTTGTTGTTGTTTTTGAAAGAATAATTAAAATCAATTAAAAACTTACAAATATAACCGAATTATTTCATAGAGAAGAGAAATTTTTTCAGCAATAACATTTGGGTTTTTGAAGTTATATTCGAAACATTTTATGCGAAAAATTTGATCAACTTCGGGCTTAACGATTGAAACAATACGAAAACGAGATCGAATTTCAGATAATAAAATAGAATGGTTGTCATGGTTTGAATTAACAGCAAAAGGATTACGTGTTGCAATTATACCAACAGATACTCGTATAGGAATCTTCAAGAATATATATAGATATATAGATATATAGATAAAATAAATAGAATGATCTTTACAAACCTCTTTGCTTTCTGAAATAATTGTTGCAGATGCATTATTTGCTCGAAGAGCATCGGAAATTAAGGTTATATATTCAGCAAGTGGAGATAAAACATTCACTGGTAGAGTATGAATATTATTAAAAATACCCCAACAACCATCCTAAATTATTCAAAATATAATATTATTATTTTTATTTACACAAGAAGTATAAACTGACTGATACTAATCCAGTTGTAAACATGCAAGCAGCTAATGCATCAACATGTTGAGAACATTCGAATGTAGCAACGAATCGACCAAGAAAACGAGCCAAACTCTGTATAATAATAATAATAAAAAATGAACGAAGTAATCGTTAAAAAACAAAGGAATCATTTCTACGAAAATAATACCATGATTGTATATTTTTTTCCAACAGCTGTATTTCCTTGTACAATAACAGGTCGTTTAAAAGATAAAGCAAGCCATACACCAAGAAAACATTTTTCTGTTGCTGGTGTAATACATAATGTTTGATGAATTCCATAAAACTCATTTCCATAAGGAAATGCATCATCTAATACTTGCATACGAACCGGCTCAGCAAAGATATTTGATGATGTTAAACTTCCATCGATAGATTTAACTTCGGATCCTGTAGAAGATGTTTGTGGATAAACTCGAAAACATCGTCGCCAATCAAAATCTTTTTGGCTTATTTCACGTCGACGTGAACTAAGTGCATCGAAATTATCGCGTAAAAATGCTGCTAGCTTTTCATATAAAGAAAAAAGAAAAAAGAGAAAGAGAAATTCAGTTGCAAAATAAAATGAATACTATTTAATGAATATTACCGAAAGGAGTCCTTCTAAACGTAATTTATGTATGGGCAAAACTGGTTGTGCTGGTGTTTTCCATTGCAAACGTGATAATGTCGATGGTATTTTTTGTATTAATGATGTAAAACGTTTTGACGCTGTATTTAATCCCTTTCGATCATTTCTACATTCAATAATACCTTGTTCAACTTCACGAGTCCATCCATACAATAATCCTACTAATGATACTTGACATGTATACTAGATAAAAGAAAAACAAAGTTATATAAATTTCTTTATCAATCTACGAAATACTTTAGCAACAAGTTCTTCATATGGTAAACCATTATCAAGATCTTTAATACATGAAGAAATATCTGTTCGAATTGTTTCAGCAACAGCGTCTTGTAAACGACTAATCCATTGATCAACAGATTTTTGTAGTGGTATAGGACGACATAATGACATACATTCACCATCATCACTCATGACTTGTATAATATCTTGTTGATTTATAACAACAAATTCACCATGAGAACGAGATTCACTTGTTGCAGTTGTCTAATCAAAGTGAGGAAAAGAAAAAGAAAAAGAAATTAATAGATAAACAAACCAGAATTCAAATTATCATTGACACCATTTATAGAAAACTTACCCGTCGTTCTTCATCAATTTTCGATTGATCCATATTGTTAACAGATAATCTAAGATCACGAATTCCATTAAATATCGATTGAAATTGTTGTTTTACATAATAAACAGTATCTTGTCGACTGAGTAATAATATTAACGTGCGATTAGTAAGAAAATAAAGACGTGGACATATCTGACGTTTTCGATCCAAATATAATGATATTGATTTGTTACATATTTCTAATTCTTTTTGCATTTCTTTTAATATACCCTTCTTTGGTGGCTCACTTAAACAGCATTGTAAAACATTACGAATTTCAGATGATTGCCGTTGAGTTTTTAACCACGTCTTATCAACACGTACGAATCGTTTAGATTCTAATGATATATCTTTTCCAGCTGATGGATTATTGAATATATTTTCAGCACCTAACCACATATCTTGAACTTCAAGCCAAAGTTCAAGAATTTCACCTATAGCTTTTAATTTTTCAGACCATGATGCTACTTCTTCACGCATAGGCTCAATAAAACGTGTTGTTAACATTTGAGCAAGTCTAAAATAATAATTTGTTTTTTTTTCGTCCTACGCACAAAAAAGCAAGTATATGTATAATAGAAATAACTTACGTTTCTTCACCATCTTCTAAATGTTCAAGCAAATTTTCAACATAACGTTTTTCTAATAGAATTAAACCATAATCTTTATAGGGTTCAAAATTAAGTATTTGTTCAGTCCATTCTTCTTCGATGCTACGCATTTTTATTTCCAATTCAAGTTCTTTTTGTGCCGAAAAGCAAATAGCAGAAATTTCGTTTTGATACTTATCCAATGATATATCTAATAAATCGTTTAATTTAAATACAGTTGATTCTAATTGAAATGAGCATCCTGTTATTTGCATTACTTTTAACCAATGACGGCTACGAATTTCTCGAGCATTTAACATAAATAATAATGGTAACAATTGAAGATATTTTTTTAAATGGCCTTCTAAATCAAAATACGCTGTCCAAATACGTTCTTGTAATTTTGATGGTAAATCACAAAATTCTGCCCAGAGTTGATTAAGTTCACTTTTACTTTGATTTAAATCAACATCAGACCAGAGCGTTGCGCGAAAAGTTGTATCAAATGCAATTAACTTTTTATATAATATATAAAGTTGGTCAAGTAATAGCAGCTCCTATAAAATAATAATCGATGATAAAACCAAATGAAAAAAAAAACTAATTCAATGAATAATCGACGAAATTAATAAGTATATAGATAAAAGCAAGCGTAGCTAAGCATGCATTTTTATTTATCGTAATTCTCACCTATTTTCAACTTTCTCCTAAAAATATTCGATTGTATACTTTCGTTACTGTTTGTTCCTTGCAATGTTATTATCATAAACTAAGAATTGAACAGTATAAACTTACTTCTCCGGTTTTATCTAATTCAGGAAATTGTTTTGGTTGTAAACTAAATAAAGTTGATATTGAATTTAGTGTTTGTTTACGTCGATGCATAATTTTATATTGTCCTTGAAAATCTTTTAAGCGTTTAGCTGCTTCTAATGGTCCTAAATCTGGTACATTAGGTCCTTCGACATCGAATGAATTTCGAAATCGAATAACTTCAACAACAAATGATTTAACTTGTTTATCTAATTCTTGTTCTAATTGTTGCCGACGCTCTTGTAATAATTGTCTTCGTACGCGATCTGCATTTGACATTAATTCTGACCATTTATCTCGCAATTGTGAACATTCTTGAAGTTCATCACGTGGAATTGGAATATTATACGTTTTATCAAGAAGTATATAAGTTGTTTCAATTGGTAAATAAATTGAACTAAAAGATAAAGAAAAAAAAATCAAATTAAGTAGAAAAACGAATGTGATTTTATCTTACTCAATTTTATTTTCCATTTCACTTAATTCTTCTAATAGAATTAAAGCTTCATCTAATTGTTCAAGTGTCGATACATCATCATTAAATCTTAATTGAACTTGTTGTCGATAAGCAACAACTTGATCAAGTTCAGACTTAGCAAATCTATGTAACAATTTAGCATATTGAGTTTTCCAACTGAATACAAATGTTTTCAATGAATTTAAAATTGGAATTGTTTCAACACAAATACAACCAATTTGAATTTCATGTGGTAATATATTAAGACGTCCTTCAATTTGTGACAAGCGTTGAAGTTCATTTTGTAAATAGTTACGAACTTCTATCGATGGAATAACATCAGGATCAACAGTTATCGTATAATCATCACCATTATCATCTTGTTGATTAACTGTTTGATATTGCAATTGAGAATCGTCACGCCACAGAAAATCAAATGTACGAATATACTGTACAGCACTTTGAGATGTACGCGCTACATCTGTATCAATTGATGATAAACGATTAATTAAATTAGATAAATGAGCATCTGCTTGAATTGTTAATGATAAACGAACGGCAGTCTCATTGTCGAAACCAGCAGATTCTAGAAGATTAATTATTTTAGAACATTATTTTAAATGTGAATATACAATAGATAGAAAAGCTACGACAAGAAAACTTTCATATCAAATACGATATACATATATTTAGTATTTTGTCGTATTTCAACATAGAAAATACGCTACGCAAAAATTGTTGTTCATTCATATTTCCGAATCCACTAGTATTAATATATCTTTCGTTTGTCAATATACATCGATGAAAAATTGTTCATGATCATCAAATTAATATGATACATAAAATGGGTACAAAAAGATAAAAATATTAACAGTAATCCCAGTTATACTCGAAGAGGTAAGTCTGTTTTTTTTAGGCATTTTGAAAACAGGAAAACTTTTACTTGAATACCATTAACAGTCACTGTCTTTAACTATGAAATGTTATCTCTTTTATATTATTATTGTGTAATTTTCTATGGGATTAATCACAATTGATTAAAGTCACTTTAGTCGTTCTCTGTCGTCTTATATTAAAAACAATTATCTTTTAATGTTTATTATTAATTACTAATTGATGGTACTTCTTCATGGATAACATCGAAATAAATGGAATACATGATAACAGAAACCAAATGATGCTTTAACTAAATTCTTATAGACAAAAATATTCTTACGACTAATTTGTTTTTCACAGCCAATAATCGCATAAGCAATGTCACAAATACGTTCTTGACAAAATTTTAATTGTGGATCAATAATTATTTCGGGTATAGCATATTGCATAGTACAACTAATTCTATATTACAAAGAATAGAAATGTATATGATAGAATGATAATAAAAATGAAATTATTATATATATATATACCTGATTCGTTGTGTATCAATATGAACTATTTCTTCGTCGCTATCTTGTCCTTCAAATAAAAATCGAATTAATTTCGTTTGATCAATTAAATATTTTGTTTCGCTAATAGAAAGTAAATCAATGTAAGTCATTAATGTTCGTTCAATTATTCTTCGTATACAATGATTCATTTTATCATGATAGTATCGAATAAATGCCATCATAGCTTCGTTTGTAACGGCAGGTGTTGCTGTTTTTGCTCTTCGTGTTGACGACGTTGATGAACGTGATTTTTGTCCAGTCATATTTAATTTTAACATATCTTCAACTTCTTGAAATGTTTGTTGAATTTGATTTAATTTTTCACCAATTAGTATTGACTGTTCATTTAAATGTAAACGCATATTTTCAACAAATTCTGTTGGTGACCATAATTTTGAGCGAACATAATCAATTGAAAATAAAAGACACGAAGAGCTCATTAATTCATTATCGAGTATGTCATCGATTTTTTTTGCTATTAATGTATTTATATTCGATATGGATGCTTCAAAACGATCCAACGCACGATGAACTTTAGCTATATACGCATCTATGTTAAGACTCGACCATGTTAATGTATGTAAACCGGGTTCAAATGCGCGATAAACTTGCGACAAGTAAGTAGTAAACAGAGGATAAAATGGTGAATAAATGCGAGATTGTAAATCTCGAAAACGTGAGAGAAGATCTTCGAGTAGAGATTTGTAATGTTTAAATGTTTGTTCCTATGATAGAACGAAAATATTAAGTCAAAAGTTTTATTATTTATTTCTACTAAAATTTGTTTCTCTCATCCAGTTTTTTATGATTTTTTTAAATTAAAATATACTATTGTTGCTTCAAGTTTTGCAAAACGGTTAAACCGTTTTTTTTTATTAGCTAGTCTATTAGCTGATGAAGACAAATATCATTTTTAGAAATTGATTACGTTAATGGCGTGAATTGTAAACAAATGATCTTACTTATGAAAAAGAAAGAGCATGGTTTTGCCTCAATCTTTCGAAAGTATTTTGATAAAGAAAAACTAATCTTCATTATCCTATCAAATAAAGCCGACAGGGAAAATAATTTTACGCGTAGAAATGTGCGCTTTTTAAGTTTTCAAAAAGAAAAACTTGATGAACTGAAACAAAGAGTCTAGATTTAATAGACACTGCAATGTACTGTTTGACAAAAGTAAAAATAATTTTTTTATACCGTCTTTTCAGCATTAAAAAACGATTAATCTCATCCTTTTCTGATGAGCTAATCAATAAGAGAATGATTATGGCATTCGATTTTACAAAAAGAAATACATCTGATTTTACACAACACAATAGTGACTTTCTACTTCGGATTATAAATAAAACCGAGTATTATTATTAGTAAAAAACAGTATGGCATTGCTTCCGGTGAATTTTGAAAGAGAAAACTATTCTGAAACTGGTAATTATATTCAATATTGATTTGATGAAATAATTTAAAACCAATTGAATAAAAAAGTGCCTTGAATCATATTTTCTTTGAATTTTACAAAGTAATATTCCATTGTTTCAATTATAAGGTGCCGTTTTTGTACATACAACTAAAACTATTTCACTTACAAATCAGACTTTTCATACTTGTAATTCTGTTTCGAAAATTTCATCATTACAGATGATTTATTCTGTTATCAAAAAAATATTCATTCTTGTATTTACATACGGATATATATATTGGAATATTTCAAAGAATCAATTATTTTTAAAACTGTGAAAACCAACTCATAAATGATTGACATAGCTGAATTCTTATACGCAATTATTCTAAAAAATGAAACTATATACATATAGTGTTAGTGAATGTACTGTGCTCCATTAGTCGTATGTAGCAGAACTATTTGGTTACTTCAGTATCGTAAGTTAAAGTGGTTTAGTTTTTCACAGATCTAGCCGATTTACTATAGGATAAAAAGATGATAAGAAAAAAGCAGTTATGAATCGTTTGAGAAGTTTTGCAATAATGACTACATCTATCTGGTACATGTTAATTCAATTAATCTTGACTGTCGAATAAAATCTTGTCTAAAGCATCGTTCATCATTAGGAATAATCTTTTCAACAATGGAATCTGCTCGGTTCCAACAAGTAAAACACAAACTTAACTCATACTTAGAAACTGTTTTCAAATTCACTAAATATAATAATACTAATGATTAATTAAGTAAACAAACAAAATACCTTTTGCATGCAAATATACGCTGCTTTGGGAATATCAACATCAAGTCGTTTAAACCATTTAACTTCATCAAATATAGAAAATAATTCAATATTTGAATTTATTTCTATTCGTTTATGATTTTCTTCTTCATCATCAACTAAGCATAACAAATTAGCATTTAAATGATCTTTCCATGCATCAATCTTTTCTTTCCATCGTGTTAATAACAATTGTTCATAGACAAGTAATGCTTTAGCTGTACGATTATAAAGTTTTGAGATTATTGGAAAATTCCCTAATGTAACAATATGTCGATTTAATTTAAACACATCCATTGCTTGTTCAATTTTTGTTAATAGTGTACGTGACCAAGCAATAGCACCTTGTGAAAAATATTTTCGTTTTCGAACAATAAAAACAAAGTTTCATCATATTTTACCTGGTACAGGAGGAGAATTTCGAGGTAATGGTGGATTATCTTTGTGTGCTTCAAATACTGTTCGAATATCCAACAAATCATTCTCAAAATCTTAACAGAAAAATTTCTCTTTGCAAAAGCAATCCTTTCTTTTCTACGATTTTAAATTTACTGAGAAATAAATTAACGTAAGCATCTCGAAGAATTGAACGAAGATATTGTCGTTCACAAACAGGTTCAAAACTGGCTAAAATAGTTAAACCTTCATGTGTACGTTTTGTTTTTGAAAACATCACATTAACATAAGCACCAATGTATTGTTCGAATTCACGTGTTAATAAAGTAAAATGTTGATGAATTAAATCAAATCTTCGAAAATAAAAAATTGATATCAATATTAAAAACACAAATATTTTAATCAATACTTTGTTTTTTCATCTTCATTCGATATGTTATTTGATGTTAAAATTGATTTAAGTTGTATAACACCATTAGCAATAAATGCGCTTAATGACAAAGAATCATCATCATCACAATGTTTTTCTTTTTAGTACGAAAAAAAAACGAAAGATAAAATTTGAAATTTCGCTAAGATAAAATGGCATACTCATTAGTTCAAGATCAGCTTTTGATACAGTTGAAATGAGATAATCATTTGGTGCTGTACCTGAATCACTACCTTCATCATCAATACCTTCATCCGATGCAGTTTCAACATTGTTATTATTATTATCATTATTATCGTCTTCTCTTTCTTCACCATCATTATCTTTTTCTTCACGTTTTCGTACATCTAACAACAGAAACACACGAATGAAATAGTTAGAAACTACATGCAAATATATATGGAATTTATTATTTTATTATACCTGCACGATTTACTGCAGATTCTGCTTCAGTTAAGTCGGTTCGTTTTGGTTTCGGCAATCGAATAGTTGATGTGACAAGTCTATATTAAATTAAATTTATAATGAATTTGAAAAAAAAGAAGTTGTATATATGCTTTACTGTGACAATTGATTGAGTATAACTGTCATATCAAGCATTTGTTCAATTCGACGACAAAATTCATCGAAATGTTGAAAAATTTTTTCATCTTGCGACATTAAAATTCCACTTGAGTGTCTGATATGATATCTTGAATGACTTTCAGTTGGATGACCACTCCTGTTCACAAAATAGATCAAAATTGCATTTTTTTAAAATCAATAATAAATTCATTTTTCAACTAACGTGGCCCCACTTAATGTTGATGACGATGCCGCTGAAAATGCTGTAGCAGTTAACATTTGTGCACCACCGAGTGCATCTCGTAAAGTACGAAATGCTTCTTTGTACGATGCTTGTAAAAGCAGACAATTTTTTAAATGTTGAAATGTACTTTCATTTATCGAATTTGTTTCTAATGGTATGGATCCTTTTGAAACTTCACGAAAGCGTTTTACATCCTATTTTAAATCAATAAAAAGAAATACAGTAATCATATTGCTGAATAAAATAATAGCTGCACTTCGCGAACTATCAATATTCTTTATGATATTGTGTGGATATTTTGGTTGCATTTATTCGACAATAAGCTCTTATCATAATCATGTATGTGTCATCGGTTGTTTTAAAGCCTTGTTACGTATGCTTGAGTTATGAGTAAAATATCTTTTAACTGATTCGATTTGAATTATATTTCCTCCTGTATTTACTTCACTTAAATGCGTTATTGGAAAGATAAATATCGTGTCTATCTTTAATTCGAACGCTGCTCGTAATAATTTTACGAAGCAGCACAAAAAAAGAGATACTATATTTTCTCTAGATGCATCAAGAAAATGTCTTTTGAAAAGCAAATACGGATTTTTAAAAAGATGGTTTATTTTAAAATTTTGTTAGAAAATTTCAATGGCGACTTGAACGAAATGAAATCAGTATTACACTAAACGAATTGCTGTGTCAGAGAATACAAAGTAAAATAATCTAGATTATGTATTATGAGCTCGTTCATAACAATAAGGAGGAAGACATTTAAAACTAACTTTAATATTAGTAAAAATAATAGTTATTTGTAGATATCAGAATGAGATATAGAATTTTGTTTTAGTATATATTTCGTGTAAATATACTTTTTCGAAAAGAAGATGATTACCAAACTATCACTGAAACATATTAGAATTAGCCAAAAACGCGTTAATGCATTAACTAGGGTTTATCGTTGTAATTTACACATGTACCTAAAATATCAGCTCAAAATCAGACATAATTTTAGTTATTCATAGGATGCAATTAGTTTTAATTAGTACTCCGTTTTGTAACATACTCGTTTATCAAGATGAAAATTTTCTTTGATGTCATCAATTAATTGTCCATGTTGAATTTCATCAAAAAGCTTGGGCCATAATTGTGTTAAATCATCATCGATATGATGTTTACAAATTTTAACTAATTGATTGGTAACTTTTGTAAAAATTAAGCCTAAATAACCTTGCCTAGCGTAGTATCTTGATACTGACTCGACAGTTCGCATAGCATCACATAAAGCAGGCAGAATATTTACAGCACAATTTTGTGGATGCGCATCTTCAGTTAAACTTTCTAAATAACGACGAATCGATTCAAGAAATTTTGTTTTATCACGGCACTCGTTTTGTGCTTCAGTTATTCTATTAATAGAATAAACCAAAATATTTTCATACGAAATGGCTAAGAGCTTAAACTTACGAAACATCAATTGCTTTCCATTTTCGAATAACTTTTGATTTTGACGTAATCAATGCACCAATAACTGCTTTGCATTCTTTAGATTTTAATTGTTCAAGTAAATTATTAATTAAACGTTGTTTACGTGTCCATCGATCAATTTCACTCAATGGACCAAGTGATGGATGCATTGAGCTATTATATTGAAACAAGGAATAATTCATTTGAAAAACAAAAGAAAAAAGAATTATCCAATATAAAACTTACTCTTCACCGAATATATCTTGAAGAACATTCTCAATAGTTGCAATCCAGGATAAAACTAATGGTTCACAATTACGAATGACAGGAGTATCAACTGTTGAACGTACATTTTGTTTTAATTGACTTATCATTTCAGCATCAACTCGTTTTAGCAGCTAAAATCAAATAAAAATAATTGTGGTGGACAAATAATTTTCTTCTAATATAAATACTTCGAAGGCTACAAAATTGTGTATAACAAAAAATGATCTCTGATCGAATTATGAAACTCGTATAATTTATAATGTTTAGTTTAGCTCTTAAGCTAGTAATTATTTACCGGAAAAATACATATTTTATATAAAAACATATTGCATTTGCTATCGTACTAAACTACATTTGCAAATCTGCTAATTTAATAGACATATTAAACATATTGAACTCATTGAATTATTTGCTGAAGAGAAAAGAAGTAGTTTAATATATTTGAGTATTTACGAAGTATTTTCAACAGTTGTATATTCTGAAAGTGTTTTATTTGTTTTTAAGGATAAATGCTATGTCTTTACTTAAATGTCTTGTTTCAATCACAGAGTTCAGATAAATAAGAGCAAAATGTAATTATACAATAATTGGTAAACTTGACTGTTTAGTTTTTATGATAAAGTTTTTATATGAAATCAAACTACTGACCACTAAACATTGTAAAATAAAAAAGACCATACAGTTATCTAAATCAATTTGAATAGTAAGACGATGGAGAACGGTGATTTTCATGATTGACAATAGCAACATCCAAGTTATTGAGAGAGATTTAAAGAAAAAACATTATTCTTCAACAAATTTCTTTCGATTTTCTAAAAGTTGATATTTATAAAAAGGTATCTTCAGCATTATAAGCCTAATCGACATTTCGAATATCTTGCTTCTATTCAGAGCTCGAATTCTACCGAACCCGAAGAAATATATCGAAGGATAATATTTATTATGGTGACTGAATAGTCGTGGTACTTCTCTTTCAAATGTTGAAAACTGTAGCACTTTATCTTCTTCTGATTAAAAGTTCTTTAAATAACAGTAAGATTTTGTTCATTTTACAAATAAATAATAGTTATGATTGACTTGGAACAATTTTAACAGAAAAAAATCAATAAAAGCTTAGAACAAACAGTTGAAGTATATGAATAATTCCTTGTGTCATCGCAACTATAGATTCCTTCTTAAAAAATAGATCTGTTCTCTTAAACTGAAGGATAAGTTTATATCAAACGGAAGACTATTTGCTGTAGAATATGTGAGTTCCGTCTTCACATGACTAAAATGGATGATCAACATTTATGTGACGTAAGTCAATCGAAGGGATTATATTAGAATCCAAATATTTCTTCTACACTTGTAAAAGAAAGCTACTACTTTTTTTTATGATGAAATGATTCATTTTCTTCATTGTTTCACATCTACACTCAAAGAAACATAATGTAGATTATGTTCCACTGAATGCATCTCGCAGTACTTCTTATCAAAGTTCTACACATTAGTTCAATGTTTCTTTAAGATGCTTTGGGGCAGTGAGCCTAGATATTTAGTTCGAAGTACAAACTAGTTAAATAATGAGAAGGTCTAGTGTCAATTTTGTAATACTTGAAACATAATCTTTGTTTATCCTGCAATACAAGGTAGAAATATTCATGTTTCTCTACTTAAATACACAGGTCATATTCATTTCGCGGATATTTTCTGACATGGTGTTTTGTTTTTGTTTGTAACAATTATTTTTTCTTTTTAAACACATCCCATCGTAAGTTAATTAATTCTATCATTTAGTTTTTAGTTTTTAAATCTTTTTATATATATTTAACAAATTTTTTCTACACAAACTATAAAAAATCAAGATTATAGTTTACATAGAATATTTGTTTGACTTTTTACAAGAAATTAACACTTCTTAAACTGTTGGATACTTACTAAATTCTTATCTTTTTGTAAAGAATGGCATGTTGCACCAATTCCATCGATGTATCTTTCCATTTGAGTAACAATAGCCGCTTTTGTAGCTGTTCTATTAGAACTATCATGCGAGCTAGCTACTAATTCTTTCTTAAATAATTGTAATAAGGTTTGCGAGTATAGCAACGGTGTCATTTGTGCTGGATGTTTGATTTCTCCACAATAAATATCAGATGCAGGTGATATCGTTGCATCTGAACTGGTATCCGAACGAATAAAATATAGTAAAATAATATTATCCAATGGTTCATTAACAATAGCAAATTCATCAACAATAGTTTGACAACATGCTATATCTTTTGACGCAAGGCGATCACGCGTTGTATAAAAAAATAATTTATTTGAGCCTTTTGCAAATAAAAAACTATTCATTTTCTCGACTACATCAGGTCGACGAAAAAACGATTCAGTAAATGACGCATCAGCAGTTGAAGTTTTATCAATGCCAAATGTTTGTTCAACTTTTGCTGCAATCCACCAGTGGCGTTCATCCATATCTAATCGAAATCAAAGTCGATTTTAAATATTCAACTAAACTTTACTTTCACACTCAGATCATTTGCATTCCCTTTAAATTTTATTACTTAGCAACGTCGTTTTTTTTAGAAATCAATGCACTGTTGTGACATCTATAGAAATATTTGCCTTATTTATTAAACAAAAAAAATTGTTTGATCAAAACTATATTTTAATAAATTAAATGAAGAAAAAAATCATTTTCAAAAATATTTTCTAATAAATGTTTCTTCAAAGTTTTTTTTCTTTGCTAAGCAATTGTTAGTTATTCATATACGACATTTGTTTCTCTCAGCCTATTCGTTTGTTTATTTATTTATTGATATGAAATTCTATAAGGAAATTTTTCTTCTTTCAGATTCAGATTATTGTGCGTTTGCATCGACATACATTTAAGAATGAGTTCAGAACGGTCAATATCACCGGATCCGTTACCACGATCCCGTTCACGGTCAAGTGTTGTTCTTATTGATGAAAAAGGGAGTAATGGGCACAACACTCGTCAGCCGCCAGCAACAGCTACACAAAAACGTCGACGAGAAAATTCCAAGTATGATATCAGCAATAGTAGTTTATTTTAGATAAAAAATTTATATAATTTAACTTTTTAAAAATTTAGTCGTTCACCTCCTTCGCCACGTTCGGCTACATCCCGATCACGAAGCCGTAGTTCAGTCGAAGGTTCAAAATCACCTGATGTTCGAAAAACTGGTGGTAATAATAACGGTAGCCATCGTTCACCGTCGCCGGTTCGTCAGGCAAATTCATCATCGAAACGGCGCCGTCGTCGTGATAGTGGTGCCGATGCTGGCCGACACATATGTGCTATTTGTTCAAATGATGTCGAAGCAGCTAAACGTTTATATGGGGTACTCGATAATTGCGATCATATTTTGTAAGTTTTCGCCTTTAACTAATGCCGAGATCAACAATTCTCACATTTTAGTTGTTATGAATGCGTTGTTTCATGGAAACGTTCAAAATATAGTAATGCCGAATCAGAAAGGTAATGAAAAATATTGATGGTTTTAGAAATAAAATATAAAAATAATTGTTTTTTAGTTGTCCCGTATGTAAAGTGCGTTCAGCATTTATAACACCGAGTAAACAGTGGTTTGATAATAAAGAAGACAAATATCGTATTGTTAAAAAACATAAAAGTCATTTAAAGTAAGTAATATTGAATTTTTCCTTAAATCATTAAGAAAGAAAACAATTTGTAAATTGAAAATTACTACTAGGGAATATTTTTTAAATATATCTGCAGTTATCTTTACTGTGTCATTCTTCTAGACCTGTGTTTTTATTCGTCAATCGAGTTCTTCCTCAGATTAAGCCCATTGCTCTTAAACAGACTTATTTTACTTAATATTAATTATCATTTAAACGAGTATCGTCATTACTCTGGCTGTTTGTTAGAATTTATATCCAATTAATTTTGGCAGATCAAACAAAGCATTTTACATATATATATATACATATACATATATATAAACACATATTACTTTTTTAACATCAAAATACTCAAATGTATGTATAGATGTGCTGTGTTCTCTATCACACCAGTCTTAGCCTTAAACGTTTGTATGATTCAATTATTTTCATTTTTGTTTACAATGAATTATTTAATCATTCCTAATTTATTTACTTTCTTTTTAAAAATCTCAAGGACATTACCGTGTCGGTATTATCTTCGTCATGGTTTTTGCCGTTACTCGGACCGATGCTTCTATGATCATCATGAAGCAGCTAAACAATACAAACAACAAAATCAACACTCAAGAGACCGCGATCGAGATCGTGATCGTGATCGTGATCGTGATCGTGATCGTGATCGTGATCACCATCAGAGTAGCAGTCATCATGGTTCGCAAAATGGAAGTCGCTCTCATTATCATTCACCATCGCCACCACCACCACCACCACCATCGTCGTCGTCAAATCGATATCCATCATCACGTCATCGTGAACGTGCTTATTAATTAAAATCAATAAGACTAGAGAGAAGCTTTTACCATGGAACAAAATCAGTGTATAGTTCTTTGATTATAATCATCGGAAAAAAATCTTCTTTCTAAAAAGAAATCATACGCTTCTTTCTTTTCTTCGTTTCTGTTAAAAGTATAATATATTTATATATTTATTTAT